>SCHK01189829.1:0-10158 GCA_004124795.1 Poropuntius huangchuchieni | reverse complement strand
GCTGCGAAGTGCTCAGGAGTGATGATATTACTGCGCTGAGTTCGAAGTGCTGTTTGGTTGCTTCTAAATTCATCCTTATTTGGATCCAAAGGAATGAATGGTGCTAAGCTAAATGCTAGCATAGTGATGCCCCGCGCTAAAGCGATTGAGCGCACACAGTGAGACGGGAGAAGTACGTATCAACTCATCTAAGTTGAGGGAAGAACATACACTGTAAAAAATTAAAGTTGACCTAACTTAAAAAAATTGAGGAAACCCGTTGAAAAGTTCACTTAACTTATTTTTTTTATTATTATGTACTTAATAATTTTAAGGCAACGGGTTTCCTCAATCTTTTTAAGTTAGGTCAACTTTTCACTTTTTGCAGTGTAGTGGAATATGGAAAAGCGGTGGCGTTTTCCTTTAAATGGGTAATATATGGTTATTAAAGGGACAGCTCACCCAAAAATGAAAATTCTTATTATTGTTATTATTATTTTTTTCATCCTTACAGGAAACACGCTACTCATAAAAACACATACTGTGTTTACTGATTGTTGAAACATACAGCCCTGAGACAGTGCAGTGGAGAAGAGATTTCTGAGCATAATTACATGCTGATAGCCGGAGGATTCAGAGGCGTGTAGTTATCTGAGTAAAATATTCAAAACACTATAGCCAGCAGGTCTCAAGAGAGACGCTCTATAACAACCGCAGTTCATGTGCAGATCAATAGGAGAGAGAGTTTACATTTGCACACCTGCTTGACTTTGAGTTCACACGCACTTGCTGGAATCAAACCACACTGAGATCTGACAACTGACTGCAGAGAGCCTCCGCTTTCAAAGAGCTGCTGCCATGTGACTGAAGTCTGTTAAAGGCAAAGAGAATGTTTGATAGGAGTCAACACCAGCATACTGCTCAACACAGTCCTTATAACTCCATCATACACGTGAAATCTTTTGGTTTTATCGTTATCTTTTATTTTAAAATGGCACAAAATAATTGCATTAGCATTTTGAAAATGCTCGACATCAATGGGGCGGAAGCAATGTGTCGATTTTGTATAAATTGGTCAGTGGAGTGTAAGCATACTAGATGAAAATGTATGAATAAGATTCATTCAAGATTCATAATTCATTCACATGAATTAGCCACCAATTTACCAAAAACTATTTTCAGATATCACAACCTGATATCAAGAGAAAACGTAACTATTTTACAAGAGGGCGATTTTTTGTTTAGTGCAACATGATTTATATGAAAACATACGATTTCTTTGGGGGGGGGGGGGTCATGAAGCTCCACCCTTAAATATAGCCACCAGTGAAGTGTAAGCATATTGTACGAAATGTATGAATGAGACTCTACGAATTCCTAAAATTAAGCCACCAATTTACTAAAACTATTTTCCCCCAACATATATCACAACACGATCTCAAGAGAAAACGTAACTATTTGTATGAATTAGTGCATTATTATATGTACAAAAACGTTTGATTTTTAGAAAAAAAACAAAAAACGTATGAGACTGCACAAATTCATACGATCATATGTAGATATGAGACTGCACTGCACAAATTCATACGATCATATGTAGATATGTAACAGGGCGGCGTTTTTGTATGAATTAGTGTGATGTGATTTATACAAAAATGTATGATTTTTTAGAAAAATAAATAAAATAAAATCTTGAATGTCCACCCCACACATAACTGTCAGCAGATCATATGAAAGCATACGAATAAGATTGTATGCAGTATTTACTATTTTACAAGGTGGAAATTTTGTATAACTTTGTGGAGACGTGAAACATACCACCAATTCACCAAAACAATTTTTCCCAACTATTTTACGAAGTGGCGATTTCATATTAATTCATGCGATGTTCATTTTATGAAAATGTAGGATTTTAAGTTTTTAAAAAGCATGAAAGTGCACCCCTAAACTGTCAATGGGGCTATAACAGATTGTATGAAAACATACAAATATTATTGTACAAATATGAATTAGCCACCAACACAATTTTTTAGGTGGCTATTTCGTATAAATGTGTGCAATGTGAATCGTCCAAAAACATGCAAATTTTAGAAATAAAGCATGGTAGTCTACCCCTAAACTGTCAATTAGACATTAGCAAGATTGTACGAAAACATACAAATGAGATGTACGAATTCATACGAATTAGCTACTAATTTACTAAAAAAAAATTTCTCTTGACAGGGATCACAACCTGATGTTACAGAAAAACTTAGCTATTTTACAAGTTTCAATGGCATTTTCTTTTCCACTTACCTGTAATGCATATTAAAGTAGAGTTTATTAGCGCAGCGCTGCTTTGCTTACAGTGCTAACCAAGGAAACGCTGTTTTGCTTCTGCTCCATAAGCGCCACCTACTGTCGTTTTCATGCAACCTGTTTTTGTTTTGTGCAGGTGTTTTACTTAGGATAATTTCACAAATCAAAAACCTGTTTTTGTATTAAATCTTGAAATTACAAACAAAATTCAAAAACAACTGCTCATGCTACATGTGTGTATAACTAATGTCTGTACGAAATTACAAAAATAATAATAACATTGGGGATTTGTTGCTTTTTCCTGTTGTACCGAACACATAATGAACCATGACCCCAAAACAAGGTATGTATCATACTGTGACTTCTGTGTACCTTAACACCCCTACACACATTCATACAAATTCGTCACAAATTCGCCAAATCGTAAAATAGTTCTGAAATGCCGTGGGGGTGTGTTGGAAATCTCAAAATCTTCAGCGCGTCACTGGATGTTACTCTTTTGTGGTGAAACATTCCAAGCCTGATTTATCCCTAAATCTTTTAGAGCAACATTTGGCCAGAACTCACTGATCCTCCAGACCTCCAAGAGATTTCCAAATCCCACTCTTCCCCAAACCAGCGGCACTCTTTAAAGCTTCATATGGGGAACATGCCGCTACCTGCCTGGTCTGCTGGAGTGTGAGTTCCTGAAGAGAGACATTCATCAGCGGTACAGGGGGTCTCTTTTTGATGGAGTGGCCCTGCCACGCTTCCATGCAGATCACTCCAGCTCCAGGCAAAACAGCAGTTGCGTGTCAGTACGAGAGCCATGCGTCATCCTTATTGATGGGCCTCCCTCAGCCGGTCCCTGCCGCTCTGGTCATGCGCTGGCATCGGCGTTTGCTCCACTGGCACGTGCCGCGTCGCTGAAAAGTCGAAGCGAGGGTAAACATCCACATACTGTATTTACTCCGCATTCGGCTGATGTATTGTGTGCCGTAGAGAATGAGGGGAACATTGAGCACGAATCACAGAAAGTAAATAAATCCACACGCGAGAGGTTGAATGGTGAAGCTGCACCAGAGTCTGCTGATGTAATTTATCACAAACATCAAACAGCATGGCAGATTCTTAAACATGCCGTTTGTCATAACATAGGTGAAATCTCTTGTGGCTGGCTCTTTGTTGAGAAGAGTAGATCGATGGGAAAAAAAATGTCACTAGCTAAAAATGTGCTGTCCGTATGGCTATCTATCTATCCATCTATCCATCTATCTATCTATCTATCTATCTATCTATCTGTGCATCTAAATAATATATCCAAATAATATATTTTAAGAAAAAATTAATTTATTTAGAATTTGTAAATGTATTTCATTAATTTATATTTAAATTATGCATTTTTAAATAAATAAATTAAAATATATATATATTTTATTATTTAACAAAAATTAAACTTTTTTAAATGATTTGTAATTTTTAAAAAATGTTTTAAATAAATAAATTAAAATATTACTTTTTAATTATTTAAAAAAAGATCATTTTAAATGTATTTATATTTAAATCAAATGGTGAGATCACTTCTCAAATAGAAATATAAAAATGTATTTATGCATATTTCAATAATATATATTTTAAATCAATAATTTAAAATCTAAAATTTTTGAATGTTTATTGTCATTGTATTTGTTATATTTGCTTTTGATAAATTATTATGAAAAATTCTATGAATATATGTCATTCATATATATATATATATATATATGTGTGTGTGTGTGTGTGTGTGTGTGTCAATCATAACATCAGTTATTGGCTGTTTGTTGCAAAGTCCTGCTCATTGGGAGCTCATCCAATCATCATACATAGAATGATCATTATACTTATGATCATGATCATTATAACATAATATAATGATAATATAATGATCACTATAACATTGATTTCCTGGTTGACTTTTAACCCCCACTGACAGTAGACTGACTTTTAATGAATCAAATACAGATAGCATGACAAGTGTACCCCAATTCTCAATGATTGAATTGATTCATTTAAACCACTTTTTGGTGAATAAAATGAATGGATGAAATACAGTACAAACATCCACCATCTGAAGTTCAGCAGGATTTTCCAGAAGGGTGGTTATGTGACCATTCTTCTAGACTTCATACATCACTACTAGTTATTTGCCAGAATTCTTGAGAATCACATTCATTTGCGATCTTTATTCCTCCACAAAAGCATCTAGGCTGTTTTAGGGAGTGTTTTTCGTGGTAATATCTCATTATAATGTCTCTACTCAGCGCGAGGGGACAGGACACTCTCCATCAAAAACGATTATAAATCAAAAAGCCAGGAGTGTCTAGACACTCCAATGAGTAATTTGAAAGATAATATTTTAATTGCTTCCTACAAGTGTATTTTAGGCCAGATGATGCACTGCCTTGTCAGAAGGTTGGATTTCTGAAAGTCTGGTTGCACTTAAAGAGATCCACCTAAAAATCGATCGTGTCACGTCATTTCAAACTTGAAAAACTTTGTCTCTGCCAAAGTTTTGACATAGATGATGATGAATTCTCAAATGCTTGCTAAGATTGCAGTATATTGTGAAATATTATTTTTTTCTGTTTGAATATATTGTAAAATGTAATTTATTTCCGTGAAGCAAAGCTGAAATCTAAAATTGTGAGACTTCAGTAGTAATATTTAAGTCGAAATAAGATTGAAGTCAAAATCTCATGAATTCATAATATTATAATATTAAAGTAGAAATATTTTGAGAATAAAGTAATAGCATTAACAGATTAAACACTGTAAAAAGTGAAAAGTTGACCTAACTTAAAAAAATTGAGGAAACCCATTGCCTTAAAATTATTAAGTACATAATAATAAAAAAAACAATAAGTTAAGTTAACTTTACAGTTCAAGTAACTTATTTTTTTTTAATTATTATTTACTTAATAACTTTAAGGCAATGGGTTTCCTCGATTTTTTTAAGTTAGGTCAACTTTTATTTTTTACAGTGAAGTTATACATATGATAATAAAGTTGTAACATTATTCTAAAAATATTACTCTGGGTAGTTACAACTTTATTATAAAAAATATTGCATCTTTAATCTCAGTCATACTATCACATATAATAAACGTAGAAATGTTTTGAGAATAAAGAGTATTAACAGATTAAAGTTGTAATAATATGTATTGGTCATTAAAGTCATAACATTTTGAAATTAATAAAGCTGTTATGACATTATTTTAAAAATATTATTACTTTAATCAAACAACATTACAACTTAAAAATGATTAAAGTCGTAGCATTAACAGATGAAAGTCATGATATTGGTCAAAGTTTTTAAAATAAAGTCTTAAAATTATGAGACTGAATTAGTAATATTATAATAATAAGGTTGTAACATTAACATTACTACTTTAATTGCAAATGTTATGACTTTATTTTACTACTTTAATTCTGTAAAATCTGAAGTAGTAATATTTTGAATATTTTACTACTTACCATTGCCAGATTAAAATCAAAATCAACGTTTCGAGAGTAATGTTGTAACACTATGAGATTGAAGTAGGAATATTTTTGGAATAAAGTTGTAACATTATTGTAAAAAAAAAAAAATATTGCTAATTCAATCAAATAACACAACTTTATTAAAAGAAAAAAAAAAAAAATAAGTCATAGCATTAGCAGAGTAAAGTCATGATATTGGTCAAAGTTTTGAAAATAAAGACCTAACATTACAAGATTGAAGTAGCAATATTTTAGAATAAAGACATAACATTATTTAAAAAATATTACTACTTTAATTACATAATGCACTGTAAAAAGTGAAAAGTTGACTTAACTTTTTTGGAAACCCGTTACCTTAAAATTATTAAGTACATAATAATAATAAAAAAAAAAATAAGTTAAGTGAACTTTTCCATTCATTTGACTTTTTATTATTATTATTATTATGTACTTAATAATTTTAAGGCAACGGGTTTCCTCAATTTTTTTAAGTTAAGTCAACTCTTATTTTTTACAGTGTAGGATTTTAATCTAAAAATTCATAATGATAAAAGATAAAAGCAGTAATATTTTGAGAATAAATTCAAAAGGACTTTTTAGGTCATTGCATTATAAATAAAAGTTATACTATCGCAATAAAGTCGCAAGGAAAGTAAAGAACAGTTATCTCTGTTGCATTAAAACGGTCAAGATTTGCAACCCAAGCACACAAACCACGCAAGTCAAAAAACAAAGCAGCGTCTATTTATCAAGCTGATGTACATATTTCACCCTGAACACTGAACATTCACCTTCGTCCAAGTTCGTTTGACATTAGTGTACTAAATGGCACCGAGATTGTGTTTATTTAACATTAAGGTCTACAAATGAGGCCATCTGGAAGACATGAACATCGTAGATGGGGAATACTGATTTGTAATTGCATGAAATTACTTGGTAGTTTCTTCCCCTCTTCTGCGCGGGGGCAGCGAGGACTCATGAATATTTACCGCTTGTGGAGTTAAACGAGGTGAGCATAAACTAGGAGGTAACTAGCTGAATGCTAAAAGCAAAGAGCTATTAATGGCTACAACAAACAGACAATACGTTTGTGAAGTTGATTCAGCAAAATACTTTTTTAAAGGTTAAGTGTGTAATTTGGGTTCTGTTAACGTTCACATATGCAGTCAACTAAAATACTTTGTTTGTGTTTTAAATAATACTTGACAGTGTTTCCTGCTTTACTTTGAGTGCCAAAATAATTGAATCTACTGAATGAACAGTACAACAGTGTATTTACAGTAGATTACTGTACACATTATCTTATCTTAAACAGCTTATTTTGATGGAATAAAAACATACAGTGCAACTTGTGTAGTCCAGTTCTCTAATAAGTCGATTATTGTCAGTAAATCTCTATTCATTTGAAAAGTTTATTGTCAACATTGTGTAGTACAAACAATTAAAAAATGAGTGATCATTATCAATTTGTTTTTGTGTAGCAAACAATCTGGGCAGAGTATTTAGATTTCCAAACAAAAGACTTTGTGTATCAAAGATACATCACACAAACATTCAGTACATAAATGCTGCTAACATATTATTGTAGCCCAGTTTGTGCCGTTTACAGTGTTACAGTTAGAGTTTAGCCATGTATATGTCGGCGCGTTTTGTTGTTTTTTAAAGCCCCTATAGGAATTGTACAGGTAAGAACAATACATCAATCAAATCTGTAAAGGGTCTACTTTTATTTGTATACACACATAATGACAACAAAACTTTGTGCTTTTATAAAATAAAGAAAGCAAACTGGGTGCGCTGTCTGCCGCCTTGGTCTACGTGATCTTCATCGGCCTGGTTGTTCATTTTCATGTTTAATTTACACTTTTTGTGCATTTCACAATGGAATTTCAATTCTTTTTCCTCAGAAGTACTAACTGAGTACTTTTGGAACCATCCCAGCAGGCACAGGATGCCAGTATAACGTCAGGTTGACTTTACATATTGGTTGAGAGATTGAGAATGAAAATCAGTAGTTGGCGCCAATTTGATCTTGACTTAACGTTGGATTTTGGTTGCATAACAACAAATATCAAGGCCAGCCGACGTCAGTATTGGACATTAAATTAACATTGACATTAAATGTTGACTTGTCATTGAATTTTGGTCACCCAATGTCACAACCGAAATTTTACCAAATATCAACGATGACGTTGTGTGCCAGCTGGGATGACTGAATCATAATCGCAACAAAATGGTAACCTTCACTGTCCCAGATCCACAGCGTTTACAGTTTAATCATCAAAACAATTCATCATTAAATGCAACACCAGTGATATCCTAGATCTTCCTCCTTTAAAAAATGGGAAAAGTGGAACTTGTAACTTGCCTACAATTAATACCAATATTCTGTCGCGCAACGGAGCAGAAACAGTCTCAGCCCACCTAATTTACATCCCAGATGGACTGTGAAGAAGGGAATTTGTTGAAAGTAACAGAATGCGTGACCACAGCTTACATATTAAGGCCGCGGATGTACAGTGAGCGCGTTTCATTTCCTTCAGTTTAGCCAGTAATGACTTTTTCTGTTCCAGCAAACTCAAAGACGACGCATATTGTGTACCTAATAAAGGCCGGAAAAAATTGCATGCGGATCCGCTGTTATTCCCGCTCTGAAGAAACCGGGAATTTTCTGCAGGACGGCTGCGACGTGGTCTGTTACACTGCTGCCACTGGCGAAATTGCGATAGTCGTGGCGCAGCAAATTAAAGGCAATGAAATCGTTTGGATTAAATTAAAAAGGATACAAACTGCTTCCTGTGCCAGTGACTCTAAAGGTACAATCTCGTTTGATTTAAGTGGGTTTTAATAAGGAGCATCAGAGGAGAGAGATAACAGGGAAATTGTGTGAGGGGAAAGCCATTATGCATGGAATAAACGTCCTCGGGAGCCTAAGGAGTTGATAAAAACACAAGTAATTTTTCATATTTATTTACACGCGCAGGGACACACACATAAAGGAGAAGGGAGCAGAGGCCTTTGCATAACAAACATCATTAGTCACAAAGGTTTATTTCTTTCATGTGCACTGTCTGGATCTTTAACGCAACCCTGCAGGTCGTAAAAAGCTTTTAAAGGCATTGGTAATCCTATAAAAAACACCTGGATCATCTTAGAGCTCCTGATAATAAACGGAGCCAAGACTGGAATTACATCAGCTACACGGTCAGGAGAATAGAGTTGTGATGACCGAACAGAGATCACAAATATTACATTTGAATGTCAAAAATAATTTAATAATTTAATATATGGTCATGTATGTATGTATGTTGGTATGTGTATTTATTTTAGTGCTANCAAATATTACATTTGAATGTCAAAAATAATTTAATAATTTAGTATATGGTCATGTATGTATGTATGTATGTATGTTGGTATGTGTATTTATTTTAGTGCTGTCAAACGATTAATCGCGATTAATCGTATCCAAAATAAAAGTTATTGTTTATATAATATATGTGTGTGTACGGTGTATATTTATTATGTATATATAAATACAACCACATATATGTATATATTTAAGAAAAAATATGCTTATATATTAAATATATTTATGTATATTATAAAATATAGGAATATAAATATGTAAATGTATATTCATGTAAATATTTTAAAATATAAAAATACTCTATGTGTTTATATTTATATATACACATAATAAATATAGACAGTGCACATACATATATTATGTAAACAAAAACTTTTATTTTGGATGTGATTAATTGCGATTAACCGTTTGACAGCACTAATTTATTTATTAATTAAATATAATGTGCTATATATCATTTTTAAATTAAGCTAAATTGATTAATCTAAATTTTTATTCAATAGGTATTTTTTAAAAGTATTTTGTTACTCCATAAATTCATATGCAATCCATCTAATGTTAATTAATTTTAAAATGAAATGTAACTTAATGCTTTAAATAGTTTTAAGATTAAAATGAGAATAATAGTGTGCATAAAAGTTGCCTTTGATTATGTAAACTTACTTTTACTCATAGATATTATAATATAATTGATATCTAATTATGAATGCTAATTTGAAGTTAACTGTCTATAAAAGTATAAACATGTTTGTTACATTAACAGCAATATAGAATAAAATTAGATTAAAATGAAAAAAAAAGTAGTGAAAAGAAAAGACAAATTATTCAATAATTTTAATAAAAGTTGGCTCTAATTACAGTATATATAATTAACGCTAAATGTAATATTATAATTAGTGCCGTCAAACGATTAATCATGATTAATCGCATCCAAAATAAAAGTTTTTGTTATAATAAGTTTTTGCATAATAAATCAGTGTGTACTGTGTATATTTATTATACAAACACATGCATGT
>SCHK01189828.1:299-14124 GCA_004124795.1 Poropuntius huangchuchieni | reverse complement strand
ATAATTCTGACATTTTTTGGAGCTTGACAACACTAAAAACTAACAATGCATAGAAAAGTATGAACGCAATAAAAAATCCGACAGCATATAGATCTGGACTGCCATGAATGAGAAAAAAAATAGCTCTACAAAGGCAGACTATTTGCACATATCCACTTCTATAGACACTTGGGAATACAAAACAAGTGAAATTGGTGCAACCTGCCAAAGCATCTGACTCATTACCAGTGTTCCCTGATAACCGACGAAGGCATCAGCAAATTAGATTAGCTCCAGTGCGATGACAGATACAGCCACATCAGTCACAAACCTTCATTTGCTCGGAGGTATTTTCATTATATCAGGAAGGTTGGCGGTTTGCTACACGCACACAGATATATTCACAAGCATCGGATTACATGCACAAATGGTGAAATACCCGACCACCTCCTTGGTGCTCTGTTGACAAACTACACCTCAGCAGAGCTGGACAAACACACAGCTGTTTACTCATCTCTGAGACAATCTCATATGTAGGGCATCAGTCTTTCCGACCTGCAATCTTCAACTCCTGCGGTCAGTCACCTACACAGAACACCTGCAGCTGAAACTACATCTGCTCTCGAACCCTAATCAGAAACCTTCACCTTAAAGTCAATCTATAGGTCAAATATGCTGCATTGGTAAACAGTAATCAATCTAAATTCCCGCCCACCATTGTTATGTAACTCAGCAATAGAATGTATTATGCAAAACACAAGCACAGCTCATACTCTTACGATTTAAATTCACAAGCAAAGAGACGGTTTACTACAAAACACACTTGCAGCTATGAAAACAGCAAAGATCCAAACACAACTAAGGGTGTGTTCACACTTGTTATGTTTGGTTCGATTAAAATGAACTCTGGTGCGATTGCTCGGTTAGTGCGGTTCGTTTGAGTAAGTGTGAACGCTGCCATCCGAACTCTGGTGCGCACCAAACAAGCAGGCCGAGACCGCTAAAAAGATATATCTCAGTCCGCTTCCAAACGAACTCTGGTGCAGTTCGAATGAAATATGAACGCAACATGGACCAAATACTTCTAAATGAACCAAAAGCAGGAAGTAATGACAAGATGCGACGCTATGCGGCATGACTTGATGACATGGAACGAGCAGTGCAACCAAAACAAAATGAGCAGAGGGCAAACATGGAGCAACCTGCTTTGCAGGTGGTGAAAATAAAATTATATATACACACGACGCAACAATTAGCGCGCTAGTCAAGCAGACGGCAATGTGGTAATTAAAGGGGCCAGACCGATCGGTTAATGGGTGCTTTGACTTAGTTCACACTGCAGGCTAAAGTGGCCCAAATCTGATTTTTTTTGCCCAAATGTGACCCATATCTGATTTAGGGTTAGAGGCCCAGGCCACTTTCATATGTGGTCCTAAATCGGATACATATCCGATGTTTTGCAATGCGACTTCAGTTTGAACGGCCAGGTCGCATTTCATGCGATTTTTACGTCATTGAAATGCGACAGACGTCACAATTCTGCGCTGCTCTTAATATTCTTCTTTTTATTACTTCGTTATTTAGGCTCCGATTGCACATTAACTTAAAAATGGCTAAACACACGCAAACACGAGCAGAATCTATTTTTATTTCAGCAAACACAGTTCACTGCGTCTGACGTCACGTCTTCTTCTGCGCATGCAGGTCACTTCAGACCGTATACAGTTCACACATGAGACTGATGGCAGTCGCATTTTAATGACAATGTGAACAACAGTGCAAAAAAAATCGGATTTCAGCAAAAAATCCGATCTGAGCATTAAGACCTGCAGTGTGAACTAAGTCATAGATATCATACACACGTATCGCCGCTTTAAGTCGAACGCACCTTTTGTTTTGGGTGTCCAGTAAGTTCTGTCACAAATACGTCATTCAACCCGACCAATCAGGTTATGAACGCAACACTACGCCTTTAGATTCGGTAGCTTTAGGTTCGCTGTCAAAAATACCAATGTGAACGCTAAGCGGACCAGGACCAAATGTATCATTTTCCGTTTTGGTCCGGACCAAATGAACCAAACTACAAGTGTGAACACACCCTGAAACAGTCATAACGCTGACAAAAAAAAAATGCAACAATTATTTATTTTTAATCCGTACATTACAATTGGACTGGACTGTACAGTACGACTGCATATGCGGTTGCGTCACACATCAGTATGCAAGTGTTTCCTGCAAAAATGAACACAGGACAAGTTGTTATGTCTGATTCACGAACAAATTACAGATATACTGACATCAATCAGGAGTAGAAACTAAAATTCCAAAAAAATTCCAAACAGCTCGCAACAACATACTGTTTGCGAACATTCGGACACAACCCGCTAAGGTTCTTTTGAATGAAAAGGGTCTTTTCTAATGAATGAATCAGAAAAGATTCATGAAACAACATCAAACTCGCTTGCAAGTTAGCGGGTTTAATCAGACACACTTACACGGCGTCTACACCGTGTTTACACCGGACGCGACATTTGTCACATCGCGTCGCGCCACGCTGCAACAGCTAAAGTCTGTCTACACTGGACGCGACAAAGCGACCGTTGAAAATCATTTAAAATTTGTGTCAACACGTCATAAATAGAACGCAGCAGCAGTTCTCTGTCGGGGATTTGTCGTGTCGCGTCGTGCCGCGCCGCATCTGGTGTAGACAACATAATAGGTTCTATAGTATTTTGTCGCATCTCGTCGCACCGCGCCGTGCCGCTCGCGTCCGGTGTAGACACGGTGTAAGTGAATTGTTTAAAAGCCCTGATTCCCTCACTAAACGGCATGTAATTTTTCGGCTAGTGAACTGGAAATCTGCAATGTAGGAGTTGGTTTGAATCAGAAATCACATACTCATAGTAGGGTAATTCTTTTGCGTAAGTAATTACTTTGCAACCGTTAAAACTAATGTTCTACAGCATGAATGTAATCCACATGTCACATTCATACCTTCTACCCATCATATGACATAAAATTAAAGATAAATATTTACAACATATTCGCAATATATGTTGTACTCAATTATTAACACAATTCTTAACAACTAAAATTGCATATTTTTGTCAATATGAGGCCCAATTAGATTAGACTGGAACTTTGTGTGGGCAAACCTACACAGGAACTCACACTTTTACTTTTTTTTTTCTTTTTTATAAGACACAAAACGATAAGGGTCATTAGAGTTGTTCCATTAAATTCGCATAAATTTTTACTACATACAAATAGAAACACCCTAGTAGTCTATAAATCTTAAATCATCATAGTCTACTTACTAAAACAACCTTTCATCACAGCACAAAGCAGAGTAACTGAAGAAAGAAACTTGATCTGTGAACTAAAGCATTTCAGAACAACCATCTTTATCATGCGAATCACTACACTTTCAACTGAAAGTCATTTGGCTCCTTAATGTTGCATTTTAGGAGCCTGTGACTCCCTAGTCATTTCTTTTGTCTGGAACTGCGAATAAGATCCAGTTCTCTGCATCTCACAGCCAGTGCGAAAAGCAGCTCACGACACACTGTAACAGCTCTCTGTAATACTACACCTCCAGAGCCGAAACACTGAACCAAGAACATAATGATCCACTCATAACACTGTGAGTCATGACCTGGGGAGGATTTCACTCCTGGGAGTGCTAAACGAATGTAAGCACTGTCTGTGACCGATCCACACTGTACTATTACTATAACACAAGCAGAAAATTGATAATAGAACATCGAAGACTATAATACAAGAAGAAATTGCATTACAAAACTGGGATGCTTTCCTATACTACCAGCAGAGATCTCTCTGGAGCTTTCCTTCTCATAAAGCAACTATCACGGTCCCAAATGTGCGGTAAAGCTTTATTACTACCTATTAGCTAACACCTCAACACAACAAACGTAATAATCTTTTTCATGCATACAATTGATAAGTTTCTGATTCATGTGAAATGCTAAAGGATATAAAAGTTGTAAGTGATTTGTGGGTAAGCAATAAAGCATTACTCTTGAGAGGCTGACAGCGCTTATTACACAACGTGCAGTGCAATTTTTAATTTAGCTGCGAGACCTCAACACTTCAGACTCTGACAATACACTTCCACATGAGCAGAGCACCTGTCATTATCAAATAAGACAGAGAAGTTAGCTGCTTCAGCGCACTGCAAGAAAAAGCTCTTAAGAAGCTCTGAATTTCCGAGGGGATGAAAATGCTTCAGAGAGAATCAATCCTATAGGTCATTGTACTCACATGATGAGGGCTTATGTATCAGTTAAACTGAAAATGTGTTAAAAAGAGCTTTCTTTCTACAGCTAGTCTATTTTTCTGATTTTTAGCAACTAATTCAATCAGTGCAAGCCAAATAGAATATTTCCTAAACATTTCTCTTTTCAAAAGACCTCACAGTCTCTTTCCTCCCCCCCGTATTTGCCCATCCCACGGGTACCTTAAGCAGGCGCACAGACGGAAGGAAGGCTGCATGGCACAGTTTCCGTATGGTCCAGTTGAGCGGCCGAGGAGCATCCAGCTGGTTCGTCGCTCCCGGCCGGACGTTCCCGCCATCCGGAAAAGGGCCCCACATTGGGGCAGCGATGCGCGAGGGGTCTCTGTCCGAAATCCACTTAACTCATGAAGCATGACCCTCCTCAGCCCCTGCCGCAAAGCCGCACAACCTGTTCCCCCCGACACAGAGCTCTTCACCTGCACCCCCTCCCTGCCCTCCCTCCCCTCCCCACAGATCCACTGGATCGGGAAAACACCTTCAGGGTGTCCGGGTCCACTTCCACTGGCCACACAGACCCAACAGTGCCAGAGACGACTGGGAGCATGCGGTCTGAATGAGTGGAGAGGAGCAGAGAGAAGAGGAGCGAAGCTGAGTGGAAGAGAGGAGAGTGGGAAACAGTAGCTGTGATGTAGAGCAGCAGAGCGGCACTGTCTTGAAGAACCCGGAGAGAGAGAGAGAGAGAGAGAGGGAGAGAGAGAGGGGAGAGAGGAAAGAAAGAGATGGATGGAAGGAAGCAACATGAATGATAGTGTGCGTTAACAAAGAAACGGGAAAAACAAAAGATGCAAGAGATCATGCTGTAAAATGAGGTTGAGAGTTGCTGTGAAGGCAAAGCACTGGAATTGATGAGGAGTATTAGAAAGCAGATGGAAAGGAATGACGGATTGTGTTCTTTTCATTTTAATGCCACATCTTTCTCTTGTTTTAGGTCTTTCGGGTCACAAATGAAAAACTGAGAGGAAAGATTCCCCTGATTCCGTCCCAATGTCTTCTATTTGTACTCCTCTGACCTGTTCTCCTCTATTCCCTCTCTTTTCTCTTCCTCTAAAGCCCCCTCCTCCTCCATTCCTGCACACTCCATCCTTTCCAAACATATGACGCATTGACCAACGAAAGGATAATGGAGTAGAGAGAGAGAGAGAGAGAGAGAGAGAGAGAGAGAGAGAGAGAGAGAGAGAGAGAGAGCAACGACAAAAAAAAAATGTCTCTTCGGTGTACTGGATTGAACTGCTCCCCTCCATTGGATGGATTTAATAATACAGCATTTGTTATACGGTATGCCATTGTTTCTGAAAACATGCTAGGAAAAAAAATCTCCCTGAGGGAGAAGTGTTAAAACAAATAAACGGAACGGTAGAAATGGAGAGAATGCGGTGGAAGAGTTGGCCATCATGCATTGCAGTCACTGGGTCGGCATCCTTGAGGATTAGATCGTAATAATGAATTCTCAACAATCAATCCCCACTCTCCACAGGCATCACCTGGCCATGCAGATGTGAGAGATGTCACAGAGACCTGGATGGAATACTAAGCAGCGCACCGAGTGGGAAGCTCCTCCTCTTCCTGCTTCCTCCTTGGATGCGGGGTTCTCCTGTCACTCAAGGTATCTTGAGATGGTGAGAAGATTATGCAACTCTTCAAGGCAAGGTGTGTATCCATAGCAACCTCCGTTTACCAGTGTCAGTGGGAGATTGGGTTTAATGTGCAGGTATGTGGAAAGAGGATTGTCCTCCAATCAGATCTGATAACACGGGAGAGAAGCTCCCAGAGATACAGAGGTTTAGTGAATGGGATTTAAACAGAGACAGCATCAAGACACTGTCTTACATGCTTACCATATTTATGTGACAACAATAACCATGTGGAAGGTCATTCAACTATGCAGTATATTTTCATGTCCCCAACAAATACGTCTTACTATATTAGAAAAAATATTAAAGATCAAATCAGTTAGATTTATTATAATGTCGCAATTAAGTAAACAATGGGATGATTTTATTAACGTTCATTTAAATAAAATTATTCATTTCACAATTTTGATGTTTTTTTCTGTCTTAATCTTTAACCCCTCTACACACACACACACACATATATATAAGAAATATTATATAATATAATATTATATAACATTATATAAAATACATTTTGAATCCAATACTCAGGAACAGTTTTTATTTTCATTCTGTCAGTTTCCATCCTGTAAATTGTGTAATAAATCAATAAAATTTAAATTGAAATAAGTCATTGTTCCATTTAATTTCTTTATTAATTGGCATCTTAAATTATTTAAAAAATTGTTTGACATCTTTCGTTTTACTATTCAAACTGTATATGAAATGTGCTATAAATAAACCAACCTTGCCTTAAGTGCTTGAGCCTGACAGGAGCATATTTTTGAATGTCTGAAATATTCTTTAATAGATATACTTCCTCATAACACACACATAGGTTTAAAAGGTACTGCACAACAGGAGCTACCCTGTTCTAATAACAAAAAAACAAAAATATTGGGTTTAAATTTAGATGCAAAAAAATTGCTCTCTCTTTCTCTTTTTTGCCAAACCTTAAACAAAATAGTCACAGCATCTGAAATTTAGGACTGAATTATTGTGCCTGCAGATACTGAAAATACTCGGGGAAAAACGTTGACACATACATGGATGTGATCAGACAAGCCCCAACAAACTATTTATAAATTCACACGCCGAACCCCCAGCCTCTTTTAGACTGGTGAAAAGTGAGTGTAGCTTAGGGTAAATGTCAACCACTTAACCAGAAGAATTTATTTTAACTTCAGCATACATCACACAACATCTGCACAACACAATCAGGACCAGGTCTTCATTATACACATGCACACACACACACACACACAAACAAGCAATTCACAGCAGCATCTAATTACTTTTTAACCTACACAAAAGCAATCACACAATGTTTACATGTCACTACCTCCTCGCCACAAAACAGTGGTGTGGAAAATATGTTTCACAATATGTCTGTGTATTTCAATCTGATTATGTGTGTGAATGTGCGTGTACATGTAAGGTGTTGAATACTGTCAGACACACACCCACATTTATTGATTCAAATGCCAGTTTCAGGACAAATCCGTGATTCAGTTTAAAAATTACGCTTGATGGCTCAATAAATGCTTAATGATGTACTATTATTTATAGTGAAAATGAAGAAAATGCTTGTTGAGATATGTATATATACACCAACATACACAAGAAGAGAAAAAAACACAACAGCATCCCACTTTATTTATTTATTTATTTTGCATTAACAAAAGCCTTTCCGGAAAGAAAATGTGATGCTTTAGGATTCTGTCACTCTCTTTCACTCATCATCAGCGTAATGGCCATTCCCACAATCCTTAGACATTGAGACTGTCATTGTGCAATGCAATATTGCTCTGAATATTTGATATACTGTATAATCATTTGCACTATTTTAACCAAAACAAAAACATATAGTAAACCAACAAAGCAAAAGGATTTTCAAAAAGTTTGAAATAATAAAAAAATCTCCCCTGAAAACAGACTGAAACTGCTCACTTATCAGGTCGCAATGATGAAGAGTTACTACACAACCAATAGGGTCTAAGTCCAACAAGGTGATGCATTTGTGATGAAATCTTGTAAAGACTATAGCAAAGCACCCTTATCATTATTCAGAAGGGATGATGGAGTGAGAACTGTCTCTTTAATGAGCTCCGGTTGCAAGCTGTATTAGTTCAGGAGCATGACAGTCCCAGCCAATTTGAAACAGTGGCAGAAGTGAACATTCCTAGCACGCTATATCATCCTTTAATCTCCGCAGAACACTTTGTGATTTTGCACCCTTGCTGTTTCACTGTCAAAGACATTATACGCAACTCTTTTCGTATGATCACTATCTTTCTATACCATATTTCATTATACAGACTCACTTAGAACACATTATAACAATCACTAATAGAGCTACACTGCATTTGTATCTCTTACATACCCACCAGAAGGTCTAATTATGTAAAAAGTGTATGCTTGTTAGAGCCGCAGAGATTGTGTTTATTTTGATGGATGCTGTGCGGTTGTGGGCTGTGAAAATCAAACGCTTTTTGGTCATCACGATAATGAGCCATTTGCTTTCTTTAGTTTCAAAAAGCGCTGGTGATTATATGTGATCTGCCTCGTGTACCGAGGGTATCTGACAGGGTGTTTGTGTGTTCTATTGTCAAGGCTCCACTTAGCAAAGGTTGAATATATTCTTCCTGATGTATATTATACAACATAAGGCTTTTCTGTCCAGTTGTGGAACTCACAGCACCTATTTATGTAACGTCGCACTCTGTAAAATGATTACTGATGTTGTCTGGTTTTATAGTAACTTTGGCCCATTTATGTGAATAATCATGGAAGAATGTAACCTTAGAGATACGTGCACTGTGCTACTTAATGTCACTTTGAATTATATACACAGGTTAAATGTGCACCAGAATAGTTTTTGTTGCCATTTTGAACCCGGGAATGGAAGACATTATAGGAATGTGTGTCGCTTGCTTGTTTTTGGGACTGCAGAGGCTGTGTGCTTGTTGCACAATAATAATTTAGTTACTCTGACATCAACTGTGTTCACTGCCACAAAAGTCTTTTGATTATTAGACTCTCCTTATTTCTTCATTGCCTGATATCTACACATTTTTATTATATTTCTCTTGTAGCTTGTAGCCATTTTCTCTGATAGGTTCATTCTTACTTCATGTTCTGATTTCTCCCCACTCATAATTTTTCTAGATTTTAAATAACTTCAATCACTCACACACACACACACACACACACACACACACACACAGATAAAAACCTGTGTGTGATGCATCTATTCAAACACTAGATGGCCATCACATAAAACAAATCCATGCACCTGAGCTGAGCTGGTGAATATAAGGAAAAATCCTACTGATCTAGCTGTTGCTTATCAGTATTTTTTTTATAAGCATAAGTACTTCTCATTATGCAAATGTGATTTATAAAGTCCTCTATATAGAAAAGGATACAGGAATGTAAAGATCCAAAACAGCATGTATATTCGCAAAATCTGAAGCTAAGTAAAATGCATTGAACAAATTTCACCAAAGCACTATAATATATCCTGTATTCTAAGCACAATTAGCTTATTTCAATAGCAAATGCAGTCATTTCACATGCATTTAGTGTAAATTCACTGTAGCATAATATACTTAGTGTAGCATATTATGAGCTTTGGCTGTTAAATACGGTCAAAATGTAACTCAAAAAAAGTACTTAAATGTGTATCTGATATCACTTTTTTTTACATTCAAGATGTTTTTTTTTTTTTAAATGAAACTGTTTAAAGCATAATCACTAAACTTAAATGCTAAATCTATATATAATCTATCATATATACTATAGATTATATATAAAATTTACAGAAACTTTAATAATCTAATGCTTATGTTGAAGAAAAAGGAACATATGTGGCTGAAGCCCCATGATCAGAGTCTGTATGAAGTCCAAAAGCGATAGTATTACCCTAGAACAGCAGTTCAGTTTTTCAAAAGAGCATTTTTTCAATTTAATAGAGGTGGTCGAAGCCACTTATACCTCCACACCATGATCATCAGTTCATACACCTGCAGACTGTTGATGTTATTCACCTCTCTCTTCCCCCATGTCCTCACACCACTTTTCTCACTGCTTTTCCACTAAGAAGGTGCTAGCCATCAACAGCCACACCATATATTCATATACCAGTTTCGACCACACCACATACTCCCCTAAGTCTCTCCGTTTCCAGCTGAGAATAATTTTCTCAAATAATTCAGCCTCTCAATCTGCACTTGAAGAAATCATCAATACATCACTTGTTACAGACACCCTTCTGATCCTCCTCCTGCTAAAAATGAAAGCGGAAAACAGATCAACCGTTTTCCTCATGTTCTTGACAACATACTTGAACGAGCTGTTTTTAATCAGGTCATTTTCAGAACAACCTATTGGAAGCCAATCAAGCTTCTGAAGTGTCCACTTCTTGGGGACTGACCTGCTGTCTGTCACTAACGACCTGTGGCTGATGAGAGTTGCCTCCAGATCATCCGTTCTCTTCAAAGGCTCGTTCAAAACCTAAGAAATGTCTGTCTTTTCAGAGTGAATTTTAATGTAATTGGCCACAACACACATGAAGTTGAGTTGTAATGACAATTACTGAATTAGAATGAAATACAAAAAGAAAGTCAACACAGGGAAATTCTATTCTGCATCCTGTTTGCTACCTAAATTCAAATTCAGAAGCTGAACTGGAATTTAAAAGGCATTCTCATTCGAAGCTCAAATGGTAAACAACCAGTGGCAGTGAATTACCAGAAACTTGTTGGGCATCACGGTCAGAGCTCCTCGTCATCCCAGCAAGCCCATGGTTTCAGCACAACATGTTGTTACAAGTGAGTTTGACCTGGGCTGACCTTCCTGCATGCACAATTAAACTGCAGATGATCCAGAATGTGGCTCCTGATCTTCAATCAACCTAAGAAGGTCACTTCACACCATCTCGCTTCACTAGTTGCTACTTTTAGACAGGACGGTCACTGCATCTTCAAGCATTCATCTAAACTCCCTGTCGCAAGGGAATGCTCCTTCACCTCTGAAGCCTGCAAATCAGAGGCATGACAATGAGGCAGTAAGTCATTTTCTAACCACTTCTGCAGAACAGACTGTACTAGGTCTAAAGTTATGCGGACTGTTATAAATCTTCAGTATGCACTGAGATCTGCAGAGCTGTCAATGCTTTAAAGAATTTCTCAGACAACAGCAGCTCTATCAGGTTTCATTTGTATTTTTCCCTCATTTTAACCACATTTGCACCACATGATGCAAGGTCATGCTGTGTTTTACTTAATTACTTGAGTCCAAAAATGTATATTAGTATTCAAATTTACAGTACATTAGCATACTTCATAACATACAATAAAATACTTCTCCATAATTACACAAAACTGCATTTCTTTGAGGGAAACGTGGAATAAATAAGCATTATTTTAAAGCATTTAATACTTTGCATTTAGAATAGCCTACATTTCTAGAGCTAACCACTAGAGGGACCAAGTAATTTGTGAACCCTCCTGTTCCCAGTTCAGTTACAGAGGTGATGATGTGTGTAAAAAAATGGCTGTCTGTAAAACAGACTACTTAAATGCATAAAAATTAGGCACAAAAAACATAAGGGAAGTCAGAAATGCAGTGGCAAAACATTAAGAATTAATTATGAGCATTTACATAGAAAATAATACGTTAAGTACCCTGACCCTCTTTCTAAAGAGCAAAACAAACATGCCCAGACTGTTTAGAGCCATATGCTTTGGATGCTCAGGAGTCAGGAAAGCATGCTTTTTTGCCAGTATCATTAATTAGACATTCAATCTAATGGGAATAATTACTGAATTAGATTTTGACCTGCTATTTGCTAATGAAAATGTGCAAATACTAGGACAAAGACAGCTAGGACTGAAAATAGTATAAAAAGAGACATCAAGCAGAATGTAGCTGTGACAAAAACAGATGTGGAGGTTTTTTTAGTTTGCAAATTTGAGATGCTTTAAGCATGTTAAGTAAGTCATTCTGAATAAGAGTGCCTGTTAATTGCCTTGCATGCTAATGACTGAAATTTACATTTAAGCCAGTGAAAGGCAATTTACAGTAAATTACATCAAAATGTCTCCCAGCATGGGGCAGCTTTATATTGTTCTTAACCAGGAAGCAACATAAAGCAGAATTGAAAAAGGAAACATTCACCCATACCAACTCCGATCATGTAAACCAGTTCATTTACAAAACAACAATCCAAAATAATGATTTGCGAGGACAATTAATTATCATATTGCTGAATCACTGTAGCTAGTTTAATTTAAAGTATTAAAAATAAAAGATAAGTTAAGAAGCAGCAGGAAGCTGAGAAGCATTACAGGTTTAAGCTATTTTCCTCCGCTGCGCCTGTGCCAGATCTGATTTGCGAACAGACGAGTGTGAATATGAAACCAATTCCCACCTGCCAGTCAGCAAATGACATTGTATTGCCCACTGTGAAATGGTTCTGAAAAGTATGAATTCATTAAAACTGCATGTTAAAATTGCTGGCAACATTACAGTAGATGCTCTTTACTACCCAGAGACGTATGCTCCGTTATAATTATGTACGCTGCTGTGAATAAAAGCAATTATTTGTGCATATGTGCATTTGAATGCGGGAAGGCATATTTAATTGCAGGTGTGACAGGTATTACAAGTGCGTGATTTGTATTAGCATGCTTATTTTGTTCTGGAGGACGTGCGTGTGCATTTGGTATGAATATTTGAGATGAATATTTGAATATTTGAGATGTGCATGTAAGTGTGTGTGTCTCTTTACAATACCGCACTGTCACTGGTGCTCTTCTAAGCCTGTGATGCTGAGCCTGGCCCTGGAGGCAAGAGGATAATAGCAGCTCTGTGGGGCTGTGGAGGAGTCAGAGGATGGGATGAGTCTCCTACTGGGTCTCCTCCCTCTCTCAGGAAGACCTCCACCGGCTGATCTCTCCCTGCTCACTTCCCCATCTGGAGCCATCAAACCCATAGGGCCCAGTGAGCCGCCATCAAAAAGCCAGCCTCAACACATCAGGCAAAACCAGTCACACATCATTAATACACTGACTATGTTTACGGTACTTCGTCATATAATGCGGAATGTAAAAGGGATCATTTCAAGCTTGAAATTAAAAAGCTTTTATATTTGGGACATGTTTGGATGTGTGCGTCTGATCTGAAATCTCCAGTGTCATTCTTAGAGCAAAGTCAGTAATGGAGACAAACAAATCTTTACATACAATTTACAAGATGCTGTATCTGGCAATAATGCTTTGTTTATACTGTTTTAATAGCATCTATATGACCTACAAAACAGACGCACACACGTTTCACTGTATCTCATTAGACATCCACTGTTTTTATACCAGATGGATGATATTTTTCGATAACCTAAACTGAACCTCTACCTCTCACAGAAACCATTGCAAAAAAGTAGATTTAAATATAAGCATGATTTACACCATATATTCATATCACTAGTCAGTGTAAGCCTCACTAGTCAGTGTAAGACTCACTAGTCAGTGTTCAACAGGTTTCACTAATATCTGAAAAGTGAGGGCATTTTGGAAGTATAGTCAAATCTGTACAAAGTTACTTAATACAGAGAGATGCACACACACACTCACATAGAATTTCATAATACATTTTTAAGCAGCACAGTGTTAATAGATCTGGGGTCACTATAAGCAACAGATCACACTGTTTAACTCCACTTCGAAGTTCTATCGCATCATTTAAAAGTTTAGACTGTCCTGTCAGTCAAAAACTTTCATAAACTTTAAATATATTACATTTTCTCCATGGTGGCCCCATTGCTACATCTCTTTTCTCTAGCTTTTCACTTAATATTTGTTCATTTTCTTTCTTATATTTAATTGAATTTCTTTCATTTTCTTTCCTTTCTCTCATTACT
>SCHK01189665.1:0-13413 GCA_004124795.1 Poropuntius huangchuchieni | reverse complement strand
AAAAAAGTGGAGTGTTCCTTTAAAAAATAAGAAAACACCCCAAAAGCACATTTTTGTTATGTATGATTAAATATGGCAGATTTGCATTTAGTTCAGCGCATTTCCTACACTGTAAAAAATAAAAGTTGACTTAACTTAAAAAAATTGAGGAAACCCATTGCCTTAAAATTATTAAGTAAATAATAATTTAAAAAAATAAGTCAAATGAATGAAAAAGTTCACTTAACTTATTTTTTATTATTATTATGTACTTAATAATTTTAAGGCAACGGGTTTCCTCAATTTTTTTTTTTAAGTTAAGTCAACTTTTCACTTTTTACAGTGTATTTTAACAAAATTTGAGAAACATACATTTTAACATCTTATGTTAATTGTTGAAAAAATCAGTTCAAGTGCACAATCCAATAATAATAGTGAAGTGATTATTATATTCTCCCAATATAATTACCAATAATATTGTGAATTTTATCCTATAGAAATGAGTTAAGCTTTGAGCATTTTGAGCTGACATTCAGGTGTATATTTATTTATATTCACATGTACATTTAGTCATTTAGCAGATGCTTTTATCCAAAGCAACTTACAGCTGAGGACAATAGAAGCAATCAAAACCAACAAAAGAGCAATAATATAATATAATATAATAAGTGCTTTGACAAGTCTATGTAGTACACGTAGTAAGTTTTAAAAAAATAAATAAATAAAAAGAAAACAAGTTAAAAGAATAGAAAAAGGAATAGAGAACGCTAGTGTTAGAATAGAAGTGCAAGTGTTTTATTATTTGGCATTATAATTTCTGCCAAATTACTGCATTTCATTAATAGTCAAGTTTTCATAAAATGGCTTAAATATTTGAATATAAGTTGTATTCAAATTAGGGCTGTCAGTTTAACGTGTAAACTTAATTAATTAGTTAATTAAGCTATTAAAACATTTTAACGCACTTAACGGACTGGCCCCGCCCCCTGACCCGTACAACATTTTACATTTCACACAGTTGACTGTTGACAAATATGATGCTGGGCAACAACTCCATAATGCAGTTATGTGTTAAAATTCGATATATTGGTGCAAAAAATTCTACTGTATGAGTTTTTGCCTCATATTTATATCATACGATAAGCGATATCACACAAGCAGGGAGAGAGCAGTATTACACGAGTGCTGTTTCTCCTAAATAACACAAGTTTAAGTGTGATTTTAATAAATACACTAAATGTATGCTTGTTTGTATGTACTGTATGTGAAGTTCAGTGCATTTCCTGTGTATTTTAATAAAATTTGAGGGATATAGAAATTAATTTGAAATTGAAAATTGTGAATGCATTAAAGTTAAAAAAAAAAAAGTAAATATATTATGATCAATTAATTATTCCCCATTTACCTGCACATCCCTAATATGTT
The DNA here is from genome assembly GCA_004124795.1 of Poropuntius huangchuchieni. NCBI lineage: Eukaryota > Metazoa > Chordata > Actinopteri > Cypriniformes > Cyprinidae > Poropuntius > Poropuntius huangchuchieni. The sequence continues at coordinate 12,009 of SCHK01189665.1, read as the reverse complement.
TGTGCATATATTGACGTTTATCTATATACCAAATTAATGCAAAATCATAGGCATTAATTTGATAACTGTTTGGTCGTGTTTATTAATAATGTCATAATTAAAGTGTTTATATCAGCTTGCGTGCACAAGCATGCCTTTATATGTGGGTGTAGTGATGGATTGTGTCGGCTCGGTGTTTACCTAGTTGGTGATTTGGATTTGCTCGTGGCAGAGGCGTGGAGCAGGCCAGGATGGATGAGGTTGCCAGGGCTGAGTGAGTACACACGGCCCTCATGCACTCCATCATGGCCCTAGCTGAGGCTCATCGCCCCCCAGAGGCCAACACTAGAGCTGTTAATGCCTTTCTTAATTACACAAACTTAGGAAACTGCCATTACAGCACAATACTGTCACTTAGCGTGTTGGAGTATTCATGTTGAGCTAGTTTGCAGTTAAAAAATGTTCAAGAAATTATTAATTGCGAGTAATTGTGAAAGTTAGTTACATTGTATGATGTTAATAGGTGTAAAGTTCACAAAACAATAGAAAGATACAAAGGCTATGCTCTAGTGTAGACTATGAGCTTTAGCGACGGCCTTGCTCTCAGCCATGTGAGTGTGTTTAGTGCATAATGTGTTATAAAAAGAGCTCGAGAGAGATTTGGTGTGTGTGTGGTTTTTGTATGTGTGTGGCGGGAAGGGACAGGAGGGGCAGAGCAGAAATCAAATCACTTAATTGCTGCATTTTTCATCTCCATCTTTTGTTTTATGGCAGAGCGGGGCTCTAGAGTAGCCGCGTGTGATTCATGGTTGTCAGGCAAGCAGCGAGCAGCGCCATCCCTCACCAGGCAGCGCCGGCCCTGCACCACACCAGCGCTATTACCCAGATGAATATGACTGCTCTGCTTCATACTCCCCAAAGCCCACACACCCAAGGAGCTAATGCTAACACTGAGCACAGCTTCTGGGACAACAAACTGTGTGTGACAGAGGAATGAAAAGAAAGACAGAGATACACAAAGAATGCAGAAACACTAATTAAGACATTTCATGACATTTTCTGCTGTGTGTACAAACAGGGTAATTCATGTTTAGGTTTTAAAATGGATAGTTCTAGTTTCTTGATGCTGATTGGTCAACACACTATGAAGTGAAACACCTGCTAGCTACTTGGTGTGGGCATCATGTGCGTGCCACCAGTTTATTTTGGTAAGCACCTTCATGTTCAAATGCTGACCAAATTTATCTAATGAACAAAATGAAATTGCAATCAATGTGTAATCATCATTTATTTTCATTTTAATTAAGCAAGTTTTGATTTTTGCAGATTTTTTTGTTGTTTGGGTGACGTGAGGGCAGAAAGATGATCTGCACTAGAAGTGAATTGATTGAACTGCACAATATAACAGAACCATATCAAATGCTGACTGATATTAAGAGATTGATATTGATCCATATTGTATCAACACAAAACGTTTGGTAAGATTTGGTTAATGTTGCATTTATTTGATCAATAATACAACAAAAAGAGTAATATTATTACAATTCAAAACAAATTCTATTTTATTTATTTTTTTTGTTGAATGTTTTCTAACAGTGTAAATCGTATTGTGACTTTGATCAGTTTAATTAATCCTTACTAAATAAAAGTATTTAATAAAGTGTATAATAAATAAAATATGTAATTAAATGTGGTTTTAATGTATGTATACAAATTTGTATAGAATTTTAATATTAACTATTTATCTGCTGAATTCCGTGTATTTTCAGTGTGCCCTAGAGTTTTAACCTCTTATTTAAAATCGTTATGCAGCTATTTAAAAACAAACAAACAAAATAAAAAGAATTTTCAAATACATTTTTAAACGTTTGCATTTCTAGAAGAAGAATGTCAAAGCAAATTTCTATATTTAATGTAATTATTATAAAAGTAACTTTGTTATAAAATATATTTTGCAAGTGTGACTATATTCACAGTATACCATGAACTCTCATAACAATATGCACTTAGTGTTTTTATTTTTATATTTTTTCCAAGAGTTAACAGTTGTGGTGTGGTCTGTTGCTGTGAGTCAGTCTTCAGGTCAGGTAGAATCTGCTGTGAAGGTGCTTCTCTTGTTTAAATCAATAGACTTGTCATTCTGAGCTGCGTCCTTTTTTCTTCAGCGAGCTCAACTCTCACACACTGAGAGTGTGGAAGTGTGTGTGTGCCAGCTGTGAATGTGTACAGCAGGGAGTGCTGGTCAGTGCAGCAGTTTTCATCAGCCTAGAAAGAGAGGGAAGGGCTTTTGTCAGTGAGTTTGCCTCTCTTTTGGCTTCAAACACGCAGACGCTTTAAGAGGGACATACCTCTGTGCTGGGTTCAGTTCCCTTCTTTTCCCCCTCATTTGCATGGCAGTTGTTTATTTGAAGTTGGTAGAAGGTTGTGGAGCTTGTGTGGTGAAGGATATAGGGCAGTTCCACATATATTTATACCTGCTCCTGAAGGACTCAATCTAGTTTTGCATTCATCTCAATGCCAGTTGATTGGCTGGTGCAGGAAAGCCCAGAATTTTGCGTATCTTTGCTTTTTCACTTTTCAAATTTATTTTTTGCACCAATAAGCTGAGCTGTAAAGGCCGTGTTACTAATGACTCTGAAGTGTCATGTTAGTGCTGATTGGCTGATGACAGCGTGAGTATGTGTACAGTCATGAGCTGTGGCTTCAAAGGCAGCAGACAAGGAGAAATATAAGTCAATTTCATGCTTTAAACAGCCATCCAAGGACAGCCTTTCCGTCTCTCTCGTTCCCTCTTTCAAAAATCTCATGGAGGGGTGAGAACAGATGCTTGCTGTGTGTTTGTATGTTTCAGACTTCCTGCGTAGAAGGAAACGGTCCATAGCCATCTCCATTACACACATCTACCTCAAGTCAGTGCTTGATTCAGATGTCTGGTTTGATGACAGATTAGTAACTACAGTAGTAATAGTGCTAGTGAATTTTTAGTAGCATAGCAGTAGCACCGCTGTTTTCAAAATAGTGTGGCTTTTCCTAACTAAAAATGAAAAAAATGAAGAAAAAAAAATACAATATAAATAATACAAGTAAAACTCAAACTTGAAAACTTACTGAAATAAAATAAAATTACTAAAACCGAAATAAAATAAAAAACTTAACCTAAAATTAAAAAGTTTTAAAACTGAAAATATAAAAATAAAGGCAAATTCAAATTATTAATTAAAACTATAACCTAGCATATAAATAATACTAAAATAACACTGGTGCACACAGCTTTATGCTCAAACTAAGGTAACAATCAAGTTAGCTTGCCTAAAATATCCATTCTCTGTCTCGTGAAACACTGGGAAGTCTTTTTTTTTTTTTTTGCAGCCATATACAAAATTGTATGATCATTGCAAAAAAAGTGAATAAATAAACCTATAATATCCTATAATGATAGTAATATGATCATTACAGGATATTGCCCAATAACACTAATATTGCATATTTTATCCTATAAGTTAAGTTTTGAGTTTTTTGAGTTAACTATATATCTAATCTAACTTTATTCATATTGAGCTTGACACAATATTTTGTCCTATTCTTCTAGTAATTTGGGTAGCCCATAGGATTTTGTAATTGAGAACTCAATAAAATTAAAATGGGTCAATTCACACCATGCTTTCCACGGGTTCACTACTCTGTGCTGCTGGTTCACTCAGAAAGAGTAGTTTCGTCCCACTTTTGGACTGTTTGTATTTTGGTGTTGATATATAACAAATAATGGCAGCACATAAGTCTTCTCAGTCTTCAACCCTGCTACTTTTTATTACCTAGTTATAGTGTACTAATTTTTTTTCTTTTTTCTTTTTTAAGAGGGTACAGGTAGCTTACCTCTTGTCAAACTGCTTTAAATTATGAGTAGTTTGTAACTTGACAAGCTACAGTTTCAAAGACGTTTCCCCAACAACGATGACAGTGATACAACAAAGGCACATGTAGCTGCCCTTTGGCACACACATACTCATAAAGGATATCACATTTCCTGATGGAGAATGAACGCTTTTCACACACACTTATATTTTAGATTACTTTCTTCACAGGAGGAGGTTCATTTTTTGATCCTGCATGTGTGTTTGGACACTCATCCTTTAAATATTCATCTCAAGGTCAAAAGGAGAGAGCTTTTGATGTTCTTATCATGCTCTCTAGCTGCACACTCAGTATTAGTGAATGTTTGTTATCCCTGATGCTTGACGCTCAATGTTAGTGGTTTGTGTGTGTAAGTTTGTGTATTGTATTTTCAATGTGCCTGATCCAAAATGCCATGTGGTTAAGTGGCCTGCTCCTGGGAGTCCTTATTATCCAGGCAATTCATCACTCTTTACCACACACACACACACACACACACACACACACACACAGCTGGGCCCAAAACAGCACTAATGCGTTATTTACTCCACTCAACTGTCACAGTCCAAAAGGACAGAGAAAGAGAGAGAAAATGAAGTCGGACCAGCATAGGACTGAATGGAGAACTTAATCAGTAGACTTATGAACTAAATCTGAGTGACTTTATAATGAGCGGATGTACGGCGAGACTCTACACACACTCATACCCTCAGTAATGATGAACATGTTGTCCATCTGAGGCTTATCCATGTTCTCTCATCTTTCTCAAGCTGTCACGCACTCTGGAGCAAAAGCCTTTACACTGTGCTATCAGTTGTGCTGCTTTATGTTTCTGAGGAAACCATGAAACATTTTTTTTTTTTTAGAATTCTTTGATGAATAAAAAGTTTAAAAGAGCATTTGTTTGAAACATAACTTTTATGTTTTGATGTTATTATGTCTTAACTGTAACTTTTGATCAGTTTAATGCAACCTTGAAGAATAAAAGTAATAAAATTAGTAATTAAATTAAACTGTATGATTTGTCATAATATCAACAGCGTTCTAGGGTTTTATGTAATAATTATGTGGTAATACATTGTTCTGCAATTGTTAGTTGAAGAAATAACCATGCAGCATATGTGTTCCTGGTGTATTGAGCTGGGGTGCTTGTGTGAATGATGCAGGTTTGAGTCCAATATTTCGACCTTCCCAAAAAATTTCTGTCATTATATACTGTACTATCCAATATAAGAAGCAAAAAGCCCAAAAGTCAAACGTAAAGGAATTGCAATATATCCATTCACTTTGTTTATACATCATATATACTGATTAATTATTCACTTACACATACATTAATTATTAATTAATTATTATTATTTATTTTTTATTATAATGCATTAGATATACCAACAATTTTGAAACCACTTATGATTTTCCATTTAATTGTATGTGTATATATATATAATTTATACTGACAATATAATTTGTAAAGTTGAATTAAAAACTATGAATTTAGTAATTGGTATGCTACTTTGTGTTCCCCTATTGCTTTTTGCTGACATAGACATTGAATCTTTAAAATTTCTTATTCATTTAATGCCATTTTCGAAATCTTTACTTCCTTAGTTGCATAGCAGATGTCTCATGTGGTCTCAGACTTTTGGGCCTCACTGTACCTCAAATTAATTTACATACTGGCATCAACCATATATTTCAGAGCAACTGAGCAGTGTATGATTCGACTCTTCTATTTCTCACCTCTCGCTGTCAGAAGACACTTCACGGTAATGTCAGCTAGCAGAGCAACAGCGCAGCATCAATAGCTAGTGTCACTCACAGTGCTGTTTGAATCAGCAGCCCTGTCAGACGACTGTTGTTCTCTCTGATTTTACATGTGTCACCAACACCGACATCTGATGCCATCACTCCGCACAGCCAACCGGCACAGACGCTGAGTACACAAAGATTCACAGAGCTCAGTTGATACAGGGACCTTGTTTGCTTTGTTTTCCAGCGGTTACATTTTTAGCTTTTTTAGTCATCACAGCACTTGTTGACCAGAGCATAGAAAACCCCATTCTCAAGACACGCATGCTATCAAAGTTTTGGCACAGTTACAACTGTGATCCCACAAGGCTGTGCAGTGACATTTAGCATCAAATCTATTTAGCCCCAAAGCCCATAGAGTATCATTGCTAAGCTGTGCAGAGTTCTCCTAACAGCTGGATTCATGTTAAATCCCTGTCATCTGTGTGGTTTCATATAGGGCTCAGCTAGTGCTATATCCCCTTTGTGAGTTGCAAGCAACACCCAGGGGTGTTTTGTTTTGAAAAGTGGAGAAGACAAATTATAGAACTTATTAGCTTGGAGTATGAATGATATTTATAAAATGGATAGTTTCGGTCCTTAATTCTGATTGGTTGAGCCGTGTTCGAAGCTATTGTAAATTACTCTACAAACATACACCTTTGCTCTACAACCACTTTGTTGCAACTACGTTGTTTAGCGGAAGAATAATGTTTTTATTAATATCATAACATTTTATTTGCTTTGTTTTATTTTGTTAAACCTTGCTACGTATATGGAATAACCATTTTATAAAAGCAATAAGCCCCAAGAATCCATGGTTTATAGTGAATTTAATACAGCTAAGGGGGTTTTAGGCACTCCGCTCCACATCGTTCCTAACAATGCCCCTTAGCTGTTATAAATTCACTGTAAACCATGGCTTCTTGGGGCTTATTGCTTTATTATGCACTGTTAGCTTAGTAGTTCTAAAGTCAGTTTCCACCTTGCAAAAACACTAAAGGAAATTGTGGCTAAATCTTTCAAATGAGACTTGACTTCTTCCCATTTTATTTCTCATAATTGAGATTTTATATTGCGTAATGTCATTTTCTCACAATTGTTACTATATTTCTAATAATGTCATGCACCTTTTTTTCCCAGTTGGGGCTTTATCTTTTAAAATGTGACTTATGTCATAGTACGACTTTGAGTTTAGCAATTTTCTGTTGTATTGACATTTTCCATTGTAATTACTTCTTTATATCTCACAGCGTGGCTTTATATCTCAGAATTGCGACTATATTTGTTAAAAATGTGACTTTACATCTCACAATGTGACTTTAAATTTCGCTGTTGGAACACTTTTTATTATCTGATTGTGGCACTATATTTTAAAATATGTGGCTTCCAAGTTGGCAGTTTTGAAAACTTTTTTCTTCATAACATAACTTTTTATCACAATTTCATATTTTTCTTACTTTTAGGCATGCAATGTGACTGCAAAACTCACAACATGACTATAAATCTCACAAATGTGACTAAATATGCAATTGTGAGAAAGTACATTTGCACAATATATTTACATCTCGCAGTGTGGCTTTAATTTTAACAATTGCAACTTTTTGTCTCATAATTCTGACTTTACATTTTATAATGTGATTCACAATTTAAACTTTATTCCTTACAATGTTGCACACTTTTTATCTCCCAAATGTGTCTTTATATTTTAAAATCTGACTTATCTCACAGTACTTTCAGTTTAGCAATTTTGACTCTTTCTCATAATAACAACTTTGTATTTCACAATGTGACTTTAAATCTCACAATTTGACTATTAATTTTACAGTTGCAACTTTAACATCATTTTGACTTTATATCTCAGTTTAATTTTATAAATCCCAGTCTCACAATGTGAGTTAAATCTTATTTTAAACTTTCTCACATGCTTTTTTTATTTTTTACTTCAAGGTGGAAATGGTTTCTATACCTACCTGATTTGCTGAAAGGCAGATGTTAAGAAGACGCTAGCTTTGCCAGCTGCAGATCATAATCTTTTCACTGCAGCCAAGCCAGACTAACCTTTTTTGCACCTATTTAAGGCGTATGTGTTGTTGGGTTACGTCACTGTGCATCACCGGCTTTTGTATTCAGCTATATTGGCAAATACATGTGAGGGTTCTTGTCAGTGGGAGGGTGAGATTTCGGCAGGGGTTGTAGAGGGCTGATTTGGGGGGAAGGGAGCGGGGGGTTCGAGGTGGTGAGTATGGAGCTGACAGGAGGTTGGATGGGAGAGAGCCTGAGGGGGGCTTGGCAGGGGGCCTGGCGCTGACCCAATACGGGCCCACTGGTCTTTGATGCTCCCGGGCTTCCAGGGCAGCTGGGGGTGGGAGTGGGGGGAGAGTGAAACATGTAGGGGGGAAAAAAAGGTTACCTGTGGATCTGCCGACCTTCAGCGCGAAGTGGGGAGAGGAGGCTTTGAAGTGAAGCCAGGTTGAAGAGCAGCATCGATCGCCAGGGAGCAGAAAGAGAACGAGAACGAGGGAGTTGAAGCCTGAGATATAGATATTGAAGATGGCACAAGAAATAGAGGGGAGGGGAAGGGAGGAATATGAAAGAAGGATGGTGAGGGCGAGATGACGAGACAGCACTGTAAAATAGAAGGCATATTTAGCTCTTCACTGGGGTGTCGAGATATATTTCACTACACTGGATGGATATCTGTTTTATTTGTTTATTTTTGGCCTTTTGCCACTCTATTGAAAGGTGAGACAGCGATCAGGAGAAGATGGAGAGAGAGATGGCAGAAGGATCAGGAAATGCTGAAATCCAAATCATACTTGTGCTCTGGCTAAAACTAAACATGCTGAGTTTAATCATCACAGCATTATAATGCCAATGTGAATAATTTCAGATTTACTAAAGATTACATTTAACAGTGTTATTAAATTATTCAATTAAAGCTTATCTTCATGTGAGCCTCAAATGTAATCTAATTGTAAAGTTTGGGGTCAAAAGTTGTTTTATTTATTTATTTAGCAAGGATGCATCAAGCAAATCAAAAGTGACATTTTAAAATATATTAAAACTAAATATTTATGCACAAATATCAAATGCAGCTTAAGATTCTACTTTCAAAAACTTTTTGCACAGTACTATGTTCAATTTCTGAGATACAGATAAATTAAAAATATCCCTATTGGTATATCATGCATTGCTAATTCCTTAGTAAGACAAAAGGTATTTGTGTAAGGCATATCCAGATGTGCAGGGAAGGTTTTATGATTTTACTCCGGCAGAGATCACCTTAAAGTTGTTGTGGTTTAATGACTCTAATGTATGGATATAGAGTCGGAATGTCATCTCTTAATGTGCCTGAGCAGATGTTCTGAGTGTGTGTATGTGTTGGGGGAAGCGCTAGAGGAATAAAATCGGTAATGCTGAGTACTGGAAGTCTGGCTGTGCAGGAGCAGATCAGAGACGTGCTGTGCCCAAGCTTCCCCTCCCCTCCCTGGCTTCACAGTTCTCTGCACAGGTCCCTGCTGAGATATGACTCCCACCGCACACCCTGCTCCTCTCATGCTTCCAATCCTCACCCAGTCATGATTTTCCATGGGAACTGAGATTCTTTCAGCTGCATAGAACCTCAAAAACACATACACTGAGCTTGTTTGTTGACCACTGGGTTTGTTTAAGGGCTGAATATTACTTGCTTCAACTGATGACTTGATGACTTGATTTTATTATATAACATATAGAAGTAAACATTAGGATATATGCTCTATATGCTTAAACGTGCAAGATCATTAACATTGACAGTTTCAGATCATGGTTTGTGAAAATCAATGGGATATGCTTATGTATTATTATTAGTTCATATCAAAGCCTGTTTATATTATTGGAATATATGTGGAAGTTTCATTATTTGCATTTAATGTATTTAATATTTATTTTTAATTGAATTATTATTATTATTATTATCTTTATCATTAGACATATGTGGAAGCTTTATCATTTACATTTTTAAATTATTATTACTATTCCACATCAGTCTTTGCAAGTCAGTGGAATAAGTATATGTGGAAGATTTATTATTTATTTATTTGCTTACTTGTTTATTTATTTTTTCACATCATGACCTATCCAAATGTATTTTTTTATTTTTTTATTATTTGTTTGTTTGTTTGCGTTTCATTAATTTTTTTTAAAAATAATAAATAAATGTTAAATACATTTTGTTATTATTATTAGTAATAGTAGTAGTAGTTCACATCATGTTCCTTTTAAATCAATGGGACGTGTGAAATTTTCATTATTTGTTTTTTAAATTATTTTTACTATTTCACAACAGTCTTTGCAAGTCAGTGGGATACTGTATATGTGGAAGATTTATTATTTATTTGTTTTTTTTCACATCATGACCTATCCAAATAAATTCATTTATTTATTTATTTGCATTTATTTGACTTATTTTTTAAAAATAATTAAATGTATTATTATTATTATTATTATTATTGTGAGTGAGATACAGTATATGAGAAAGTTTCATTTTTTATTTACTTGTTTGTTTATTTGTTTCACATCATGACCCATGCAAATCAATTTGACGAGTGGAACTCTCATTCATTCATTGATTCATTCATTGATTCATTCATTCATTGCCCTGCTGTCTGTGACTGTATTCTAACTGTGGTCCCACGGTTGAGAACCACTGTTGTCTACACAAGGACTTTATGAACATCTGCAGTGTTGCCCCTTCTCAAAGTCTCTTTGCTTCCTAGAGAATTCTTAAGTGTCAATCAGATAGCTTCTAGAGCTGAATGTTTTCATGGCTTTAGGATCTCTGCTGGGATAAATGGCCCATCGTCGGGCCCATCTCTGCGAGACAGTCTCTTCCCAAATTAAACAGGCAGCAGCTCAGCTGTGAGCACCGAGAGCGTGTGCGAGTGAGAAAAGGAACAGAGAGAAAAAGTGCTTGTAGGGAAAGGGCAATTTCCCAATGTAATCTGAGGAGGTTCATTACTCTTTTTCTCTTGCTCACCTCACCCCTGCTGCCCTCCAAAAGCGTATGTCTCTCTCTCTCTTACTCTCTCTCTTTAAGCCCCCCTCCAGCTGTGCGTCTCTCCCTCCACGCTCCAGGCCTCTGCCCATCTCCCTATTCACACCTCCGTCCCTACTCCCTTAATTATGATGTCATCTTTATGGGACTGTCACGGCAGGGTGAGATAAAGAACGAGGCGCTCGGCAGCATGTAAAGCACTGTAGGGTGTCTGGCACAGATGGGCTCGCCGCAAAGAAAAGACTCCATTTTAGACGGACGCTTAATTACTGAGAGAAGGATTGTGAAAGCAGAAATGAGAGAAAGACAGAGAGAGAGAGAGACAGACAGAAGGGAGTCTGGGGGTGGAAAAGGGGGTTTTGGTGGTAGATGATTTTTTTTTCCACTTGCAATATCAGCCTGGCACTTGCTTATCTGTGCTATTTATTTGCTAAAATGAGAAATATGGATTTTTAAAATGCTATCCAATATCTTAGCTTGATAGAACTGCTTTAATGACTCAATTGCAGCTAGTTTAGGCATGTCATGCTCAAGCCGCCTGTCTTTTGTATACGTTAATGTCTGTTTTCTTTCAGTCTGAATGTCTGCTACCAATAGGGTCACTTGCGGAGCCCGTGCGGCTTCTGTAACACCCTGTTAAAGTAATTGATTTCGCATTGAAAAGTTGCCAAGCAAAATCAAGCAAATTGCGTATGCCGGCTGAAGGTGTTAGCGTGAGATTTTAAGATGTTGTTGGGGGTTGCGTAGTGGGACGGATGCTGCTCCTGCCCCGGAGTCGGTCCTATTTAATGGACTGCCGTGAAATCATAATTGCGTGTTTATGAACAAACCAGCTGGCTGTGGCAGAGGGTAATTATTTTCCTCCGCGCTTATGCTCGCCGTTCACGTGTGAGAGTGTGCCTCATTGAAAAATAAAACATATAGAACAGGTTTGGCTCTTGTTTCTTTGGTTTTCATTTGTTTCGCTCTTTTAATTGTTAAAGGAATAGGCCATGTTAGTACAAATTAGGCTCAATCGGCATCGTTTGCGACATAATGTTTACCACAAAAATGAATTCCCACTTCTCCCTCCTTAGAGGTTACAGTGAGGCACTCACAATGGAAGTGAATGGAGCCAATCCATAAATGTGACCCTGGACCACAAAACCAGTCATATAAGTAGAACAGGTATATTTGTAGCAATAGCCAAGAATCAAAATTACCGTTNCAAAACCAGTCATATAAGTAGAACAGGTATATTTGTAGCAACAGCCAAGAATCAAAATTACCGTGTTTTTTTTTTCTGCCAAAAATCATTAGGATATTAAGTAAAG
>SCHK01189649.1:0-18449 GCA_004124795.1 Poropuntius huangchuchieni | reverse complement strand
AGCAAAATCGTAACTTTCTCCATAGTTGCGTTTCCATCGATTCTGTATTGTATAAAGCACTATAGAAATATATGTTGGGTAAAAAAAAAATACAGTCTGTCTCTGTTGCAACTATCATTTGTTAAATTATTCATGCAGACATGTAAAAAGTATATTTTTATTAATGCCAGAAAACTTTTTGCAAAGGACAGTTTACATAGAGAAAACATCACCCACAGAATTATAACCAGATGTTCATCCACCTACTGTAGAAATCTCCCATTTCCTCAAAACAGACAGTTTACAGCAAACAACTGTACAGTTCAAATGACAAATGTGATTTAACCAAGAGCTTCACATTTCTGGAGAAAAAAAAAAAATATATATATATATATATATATATATATATATACATACAGTATATAATGAATGTGATAATCTACATTATGCCACATGCACGTTTGATAGACCTGGATCAATCCTTTAAATCTAAGCACAACAAACACAGAGAGACAGGAGGAGGACGTGAAAGCATTGTGTAAATAAATGATTTAACATTCCATCTCATGCATTTCTGGCTCCAGTACAGAAGAAAGAAAAAAGAGAGGGTATCAGGCTAACATGTTCACTTCTTTGCCCATACAGCCTTAGGAAAGCTCGTCTGAACAGAAGCTGAAATATGTGCTCGTCTTAGCAGCTGTGACCCACTTAATTCATTCATCCCACAGTCGACGTCAGGAAAGAGGAAAACAGTGGCAGCTGTAAAACTATTCCTCTGAGAGACTCGTGATTCATGTTAGCCCGTAGCAGTTCCTATAACTCTAATGCTATGTGGTGCTTTACGTTTCTTTGGCTCTCATTCACTCTGATGTGAAGGGGAATGATGAGTGTAGCTGGCCGAAAGGCTTTAAATAAGGAAGGACTGAGCTCTAGTGCTGTCTGTCAAAGGTGAGCTGTTTCTCCATTTGTCTTCAATCACAAATTAGGACCAGAAATGAATTAGAGTTGGAGTTTTGTTTTGTTGTTCCAGCACACAAACATTCTTGTATGTTTGCACAGAGAACACACTGACAGCACAGAAAAATTCTGGAGACACAAATGTTTACAAATCCTGCTAGGTTTGCATAAAATGTAATGGATTGAATTATTCTTTCATGAATACATCAGCATGATTAGCTACATAGTTTCAGTGTCATCACATTTATTTAACAAATGTAATTTTATTTGTTTGTTAATTTAACAGTAACATTCCATCACTCAAGCCTAATTTTTGCTATAATTTCTATATAAAAATAATATATCATTTAGGCTTGTTTAAATATACATTAAAATGTATTTCTGCTCTGTAATATTTTTCTATGAAAAAAGTATCTTCTGCTTACCAAGGCTACATTTATTTGATTAAAAAAATACAGTAGTATTGTGAAAATATTATTACAATTTTAAATAGCTGTTTTCTATGTGAACGTATGTTAAAATGCAACGTATTCCAGTGATCAAAACTGAATTTTCAGCATCAATACTCCAGTCTTCAGTATCATGTGATCCCTCAGAAATAATTCAGAAAAGGTTTTTTTTTTTTTTTTTTTTTTTTTTTTTTTAAAGTGTCCATTTTCATTCCGGCAGAGTCTCAGCTCTAATCAATCACACAAGAACCAGCTAATCAAGGTTTCAGGATCACAAGAAACTTCCAAGCTGTTTTTTTTTTTTCCTGTGCAATGATGTAACTCACTGCTTAACCACCGTAGTAGGATGCATCATTACAGAAATGAACTAGCTAGTCACAGCTGTTTCCAGAACCATCTTTTAAATACTGCTGTGATGAACATGGCATCTGAGGACTAATTCACTATTTTTTTACCTCAGTTGTTTTGCTTTATTCAATGTTTGATTCACTGCATGTTCCCTCTTCAGTCATACTCTGGGGTTCCCTTATGCACTGATGCACATGCACACTCTTCACTGATGCAAAAATATATACAATAAAATGCGTGTATATACATTAAGGATATGAATGAAGGATATAGAATGTACTGCATGTTAGCTTGCTATTTTGCCCAAGAGCGTGATCTAAGTCAACAAGAAACTGCTTCTAACTCAATGGTCGAGAGTTGTAGTTCCACCACACAGGTTTGCGATGCTGATTGCAAACACAGAATCACTAAACTATGTTGCTAACAACAGAATTTGCAACAATATTGAAGTTGCTTGATGCTTTTCAGAGACACATCCCAGGTTTGTAGGAGTTAAATTCTGCAGGAAAGCAGGAACATGATTATACTCCTCTCTCTAAAATGATTTGCCTGTGTTTGGTTTATTCATGTTGCTATTGAGCAAGAATTCAAATCATTCTACTGCCTCTATGACACGAGATTGAGCAGGTGAGTTTCGAGATATACATGTATTTGATTTGCACCAATAATTATATTTTGCATCCAAGCCAAACAGCTCAACAACAACTCGCATTTCCTTCCACGGGTTTTCTTTTATCCTTCTACATCGCGTCTAGCAAACAGGTATGATTTTGTCTTCTCTGCGAAAACACTCCCAGAGAGGTTAAAACTGTGAAGTGCTGTACAGAATGTCGATGTCCAGGCAGTTTCTCCTGTTTCAGCCAAAGAGCTCTTAAAGTCTGTCAGTGTTTTAGCTTCTCTGACGATTACCCTTTTTCTCCAGCCGCTCAATTTGGTAGGAGGGTCAGATCGCTGTTGACTCCCTGTTGGGCCTTGTCTTTTTCATTTTGTTTCAGTGCTCTACACTGAACTCTTAGGAAGGTTTCAAGCCTTTTTGTAAACTTGTCCAGCAATTCAGTTATTTTGACAAACCTCGCAGAGTTAGCAATACTATATGTTACATTTCTCAAATGCACTCGTAATTTGTAGTTTTGTTAGTACGTATCACAGTCATGCTGATATTCAGTAGAGCAACACTCTTGACTATGTGATATTGCTGAAATATAGACTGTGTGAGTCACCTACCATCAACACTATATGTCATTAGTAAGCATTAAGGCAGGTATGTACTGTATGGTGACTCTGTGAAATTATAATAGCTAGAAGTCCCAAAGATTAGGTAATATTAGCTGGGCTTTGCCTTTAAATAGCACTTCCAGTCCTGCCAGTAACCCAAATGCTAAGTCACTCAAGCAAGACCAAAGCTGGAAAATTATGACCACAGCTGAGGCCAAGTTGCCTTGACAACACCTGTGACTAAGAAAGATCTTACTTGGCTCTCAGAGTTTTTTTTTTTTGTGATCCTTTAGCCATGCAGGAACAATACAGTTTATATATACAGTGCCCTCCACTAATATTGGCACCCTTGGTAAATATGAGCAAAAGCACCTGTGAAAATAAATCTACATTGTTTACACTTTTGATCTTTAATTGAAAAAAAACAAAAACAAAATTAAAACATATCATTGAAGTAAAACAACTGAAAGTGGGGAGAAAATCTCATGATGAAATAAATGTTTTTCTCTAATGTACGTTGGCCACAATTATTGGCATCCCTAGAAATTCTTATGAGTAAAATATCCCTGAAGTATATTCCCATTCATATTTACATTTTTAGCACACCAGGGTGACTAGGAGCATGAAATTGTCCAGCCATGACTTCCTGTTCCACAGGATTATAAATATAAGTAACACAAAGGCCAAATTCCCTTAATCATCCATCCATCAGTAAAACCAAACAATATAGTTCTGATGTGCAGAACAAGACTGTTGAGCATCACAAAATAGAAAGTGGCTGTAAGACAAGAGTTAAGGCATTGAAAATCCCCATTTCCACCATCAGGGCAACAAGAGGTTACAATCAGCTAAAGATGTTACAAATCTGCCTGGAAGAGGACGTGTGTCTATGTCATCCTAATGCACGGTAAGGAGGAGAGCCTGAGTGGCCAAAGACTCTCCAAGGATCACAGCTGGAGAATTGTAGAGATTACTTGAGTCTTGGGGTCAGAAATCTAGAGAAAAAAAATCAAACAGCCCCTACATCAGCACTTGTTGTTCGGGAGTGTTTCACGAAAAATTCTCCATGCTCATCCAAAAACGAACTCCAGCATATTCAGTTGTCAGACATGATTGGAACTTCAAATGGCACTGGCTTCTATGGTCAGATGAAACTAAAAAAAAGTTTTTTGGCAGCAAACCCACCAGATGGGTTTAGTACAAACAGGGATAAAAAGTGGAGAAAATGGTCTCTGATCTCTTATTGGGTGTTCTCCAAACTCTTCAGGCATTATAGGAAAAAATGTAGAGCTGTTACCTTTGGAAAAGAACATTGCAATAATTGGGTGCCAATAATTGTGGCCAAAATGAACTAAAGAAAAATATTTCACAACAGGATTTTCTCCCCCACTTTCAATTGTTTTACTTCAGTGTAAAACAATTGAAACTTCAATGTAAAACAATCTTTTTTGAATGATCAAAAGGATAAATAATGGAGATTTATTTTCACAACCGCTTTTACTCATATTTACCAAGGGTGCCAATTTTAGTGGAAGGTATTGTGTGTGTGTGTGTGTGTGTGTGTGTATATATATATATATATATATATATATATATATGGTTTTGATGGTTTGTGTTGCATTGAAGGGAATCACAGTTTTACTGCATTATACACACATATTTTGTGCAGTAAAGCATTTCCTTGTGTGCATATACTCATGTGTGACCACCGCTTCAAGAGAATACCTTGATTACTATGTGATGTTAAAGCGACACGCAAGCTGCTCTTGTGAATATATTCATTTAGCAGACAAATGGCAAATGGGACGGATGCTGGATGTGGAATGGAAGATAATGGATTATATTTTAAGAATGAGGTTTTAGAAACGGTGATTAAATACCTGTTTTATGACCAATTTAATTATACGGTCTAAAATCCCAGAATGCTTCAGTCTGTCATCTCCTGAGAGTGACAGATGAGACGGTGGATGAGATTAGAAGCGTCACAACCTTGACACACGTCACAGGGACAATTTTACTGAAAATACACTCTGAAGACATAAAGAATGAAATGAATGAGGGGCTTTTAGAGAGCTTTCAGGACAAACGCACCTTTTATGTGTCGTCTGCTTTGTGTGCATGTGATTGAATGAATGGGAATGAGTTTATTGTGACTGTACTGTATTTGATTCCTTATTCAGCACTGGGAAACAGTTGAGTGACACATGAATGGATGTCATTAATTTGATTAATTTGATCTGTAAGCTCTAGATTTGGGAGGGGGTATTTGTTTTGTTTTGTTTTTTAGAGTAAAGTAACATATACAATGTTTTTCATGTGCACAATGCTAACATGAGCTCTTCTAAATCTCTTTAAAAGAACATCAGAATATTTAAATAACACCTTTTTCATCTTGCTCAAAGACACATGAAAAAGCACTTTTTCAACATCTCCATTTAATCTCATGCAAATACTAGAAACCCCCTGTCGTGTTTCAGCAATGCTAACACAGCAGAAATTATTAATGTAGTTCTAGTGCAGATTAATTATTTAAACTTCTATTTTACAAATTGAAATGGATTGAAAAAAATGAAATGATGTTGTGAAAACATGTTGTTGCATTAGCTCATTTTAAGCATTTAAGCAATTTGAGCAAGCAGCATGCATGTGTGTGTGTGTGTGTGTGTGTATGTATGTACTGTATGTATGCATGCATGTATCTGTTTATTGGAGTGGTCCTAAACCCTGTGATTTGTGTGTCAAGGTTCTTCTGGAATAGTGTTTTCCATTCAGTCGGTCATTTTTGACGTCACGTCGGTGATAACCGACAAAATTGGGATCTCGCCATAAAGACCAATCCACTTAGATTGTAATTAAATGAGCCAATGGACATTAACATGCGAAATTTTTCTCTGAAATCTTTGAAAGAGCAACACGGGTGATCGCGTCTTTTTAAAGATGTTTTATCACCCATGCGTTTCCTGGCACCTCAGGGCGGTCACGATCGCTGCCTCGTGTGTCTGGGCATGAGTCGCACTGAGGAGGCGTTCATGGATGGTCCATGTTCTTATTGTGGGAACATGACCATCTCGGAGTTGCATAAAAGACTCCACTACATCAAATATGGCGTGGTCCCTCCGCCTCTGCCGCAATCCAGCATTCGTCCCAGCACCCAGGGCGGCGCTGCATCCGGTGGAGTCAGATGTGATTTGAGGATCACGTTGAGGGCTTCCCCAAAGGGAGTTCCTCACTCCTCAAGCACTCCGCAGTCGGTGGTGTTGCCAAGAGAACAGGCTGAGCCCTCTGCAGGACAGAGTGCACCACCTGTATCCTTCGGTGCCCCCTCTGATGACCAGATGTCGATTGCTGCATTGGAGGGCAAGCTGTCTCTCTCTGGGGATGACGACCTGGCTGTGTTGCCCCCCTCAGGGATGGTAGCATTGTCCGAGCCAGACCCAGAGATGACGGCTATGCTTTCCCGGGCCGCCAAGAATGTCGGGCTCATGTGGAATACTCCACTGCATCCCGATCCTTTGAGGCTGGACAAGTGGTTTCCCGGTGGGGGCTGTGCTAATTCTCAGCACCCCCCTCCGGTGGGGCTGCTTTGGGGGTACGTGGGCATCCTCTCTGTGGAGCGGTCTGTGGCCATGCAGCAGCTACCACTCTGTGGGCCTGTAAGTATTTGTCAGGTCTAACTGGCAGTGCTTACAAAGCTTGTGGGTAGGTTACCTCTGCATTTCATGCCATGGCGTTATTGCTGGTTCATCAGGCCAAAGCCCTGAAGGACCTGCATGAGGGTGGCCACAACCTTGCGGTTCTACACGAACTGCATGCTGCTACAGCCCTTGCACTTCGAGCGTCGAAGGTAACCACATAGTCTCTGGGTCGTGCGATGTCCACAATGGTGGTCCATGAGCGCCATCTCTGGCTGTTTCTGGCAGACATGAAGGAGCATGATAAGGTGCAGTTCCAGAATGTTCCCGTGTAGCAGACCGGCCTTTTCGGCTATGCTGTCAAGAGCTTTGCCCAGCAGTTCTCGGCAGTACAGAAG
Source organism: Poropuntius huangchuchieni (assembly GCA_004124795.1). NCBI lineage: Eukaryota > Metazoa > Chordata > Actinopteri > Cypriniformes > Cyprinidae > Poropuntius > Poropuntius huangchuchieni. The sequence goes on along the minus strand of SCHK01189649.1, from coordinate 11,471 downwards.
CAGACTGAGACAATTAAACACATCATGCGCCGGAGAAACCTGCTGCTTTGGCTGCAGCCCCTAAGCCTGCTTATCGCCGTGGGTGCCCCTCTGTATCTGCCCCCACTCCCACGCAGCAGCATCCTCAGCTCTCCACCAGGCAGTGTCGTGGAGCTGGTCACAGGCGGGACGCCCAGCCCATCCAGGCCCCTGCCAAACCCGGCGTAAAACGTAAGTGCAAGAGGCCCTGAGACGGGCGATCAAGAGATGGAGGAGACTGCTCATTGGGAGATGGTGACCGCACCACTCCCTCCCCCGGAGGAGGGCTGGGTGGAGAATCTTTTGTTTCATTTTCTTTTTGTTCCGCCGCTGACCCAGAAGCCAGCGGTACCCAAAACTTCAGTAAAGAAGCAGTTTTCTCAGTCTCTGGGTCTCAAGAGGAGGAGAGTTGTGAGCTGTGCATCTTGGGATCACTCTCCTCCTCCTCTCTCATCAGCAGGCAGCAGCGGGTTGCCCAAGAGCACCTCTCCTGCCAATTCGTGCAAACAGGTAAGGGCTGTAACAATCGAGTCCCCGCTTCATGTCATCATACAACGAGGTGTCACAAGCCTCAAGCCGGGTTCCTGCGCTTTCTCCCACACGTGGAGAAATCAGGTGAGTGCTACACTTTGCACCCAGACCCTGCCCCCTGCCATTACAGGCCAGGCTGTCACAGGCCCCTGGGCCGAGGCCCTGTTGGTTCCGCTGGCACAATCTCTCGGAGCCTGGCTAGCGCTCCCCAGTCCATCATGGTGGCTCCTGCAGACCATCAGATTCGGCTATGCGATTCAGTTTGCCCGGCGTCCCCCCAGGTTCAGGGGCATCTGGTTCACTTTAGTCAAGATTGTGGATGCCCCTGTCTTGCGTGTGAAAATCACAGTCCTACTGACGAAGTACGTGATAGAGCCGGCCCCTCCAGCCGATATAAGGTTTTACAACCCCTACTTCATTGAGCCCAAGAAAAGTGGTGGGTTACGACTGATCTTGGATCTGTGAGTTTTGAACTGTGCACTTCACAAGCTGCCATTCAAGATGTTGCTGCAGAAACACATTTTCGAGTGCATCCGTCTCTAAGACTGGTTTGCAGTGATCGACCTGAAGGACATGTACTTTCATGTCTCGATCCTCTCCTGGCACAGGCCATTCCTGCGATTCACGTTCAAAGGTTGGGCATATCAGTACGTGGTCCTGCCCTTCGGGCTGTCCCTGTCACCTCGACAAGTCGAGGAGGCAGCCCTTGGTCCCTTGAGAGAATGGGGGTGCGCATTCTCAACTATCTCTACGACTGGCTTATACTCACACCATCTCACGATTAGTTGTACAAACACAAAGACCTGGTGCTCAAAAACCCTAAGCCGGTTGGGGCTTTGGGTCAACTGGGAAAACTCGTGCCAATGCAGAGGATCTCTTTTCTCAGCATGGAGTTGGATTCGGTCAGCCAGACAGCACGCCTCACCCAGTAATGTGCTCAGTCGGTGCTAAACTGCCTCAAGACTTTATCAGGCAGGACTACGGGCTCACTGAAATTCTTTCAGTGCCAGGAGTGTCCCTGGAACAGGTATCGAGGCATGCTCTGGTATTCACAGAAACCACTCACTGCCAGTGGTTCTACTTCCTAACCGAGGCAACGTTTAGCACGGATGAACTGGCACACAGCTGGCCTGCACAAATATGCGTTCACCCAAGTGGGCCTACTGACACGGACACTGTGCAAGATCAGGGAGGACGAGGAGCAAGTCTTGTTAGTGGCTCCATATTTGCCCAACAGGACCTGGTTCCAGGAACTCATGCTCCTCGCAACAGCCCCTCCCTGGCTAATTCCTCTGAGGAGGGATCTGCTTTCTCAGAGACGGTGCACCCTCTAGCACCTGCGTCCAGACCTGTGGAAATACCACGTGTGGTCCCTGGATGGGACGCAGAGGTAGCGCTCACTATCGCTTCAGCACAAGTTCCTCCCACAAGACAGGCCTAAGCTCTGAAGTTGAGCCTGTTAGTTGAATGATGTTCCTCTCACCACGAGGACCCCCGGAAATGTTCGATCAGAGCTGTGCTTTGCTTCTTGCAGCAAGGGTTGGAACATAGGCTGTCCTCCTTCCACACTTAAGGTTTACATCGCTGCTATTGATGCCTACCATGACCCCATAGAGAGGAGGTCTGTGGGGAAGCACGATCTGGTCATCATGTTCCTTAGGGGGGGTAGGAGATTAAATCCTCCAAGGACTTCCTCCCTACCTTCTTGGGATTTGTGGACGTCACGTCTCGTTGCCGCAGTTGCTGTACCACCACTGAGCTGCTGGGTCACCAGCTCGGCTCCTCAGCGAAAACATGAATTAATGCGGTACACCTGTTGCCTCTTATACCTGCGCTGCAGGGTGTGGCAGCCAGATGCAGATTCTGCATACCAATGCCCATTGGCTCATTTAGGAACACTCGAAGCGGATTGGTCTTTCTGGTGATATTCTAATTTTGTCGGCCGTCACCGACGTGACGTCTCTCCTTCAGGGAACGAGTGTTACACAAGTAACCGAGACATTTTCATTTTTATGAGTAAATGATTGTCTTTGCTTGAAGAGATCTTTAACATTTATGCAGCTATCAAGTTGCTGAATAAATCTGGCTCTGTTGTCCTAGACAAGCCTTATATATAGTGTATGCATAATATTATCTTTTTTTAATAAAATAGAATAAAATCAAATATTTTATTATTGTTACAACCCATGTTGGGTCAAAAGCTTTAGCTTTTTTTTCCTGTTTTCATAGAGTAACTCTAAAACAGGCACTTTTTAAGCTATATATACATAAGGTAGAATTTTTTATATGTTTACTGAATCTGACACTTCTTAGCTTGTGCTTTCTCTTCTTCTGCCTCCAGCATACAAGCCACAGCATTTGAAAGTCTTGACAAAGCACTTTGTCTACAGCGACTCACATGCACACGCAGAAACACACAAGGACAGTAGACTTAAAAAACTCAACACACTCGTGCTGTAATTTAGGAACAGTGTTTTCACAAGGAATTGGGTCAGAATATTGACAGAGAGAAGAGACCTTCAAGCCTTCAGGAGAAATGCATAAAGGCTTGCAGGACTGTGGACCACTATTTTATGTGTGTGTGTGCGTGCATATAATAGTGGTCCACAGAAAGCTAAAGTGATTTACACACAGGGCCTGCTATGCTTCAAGCATGGAGTTATTTTGATGATAGTCTGTAGATGTCCTATTTTGGTCAAGAATTATGTGTTTTGATATAACAAAATATCCAGAGCTACTTTAATGCCTTGATTGAAAATGGAAAAACTGATTTGAATTTTTCCTTGTGGATATTTTCTATATGATGCAATAGCATTTTCTACTCTTGCGTTTCATTTTTCCATTAATATGCTCACTTTCTTTTTTTATATAGTTTACATCCCAGAGCATACAGTATGTAATGTGAATGCAATCTTAAATCAATTATGCATTTCTTAAAGCTCAGTATGTGAAGTCCAAGGGAGAACCTCACAAGAAGTGCTTGAATATTTCATTAGAGAAACTATGGATGGCATCGTTAAAAAATAGAGATAGAAAGGGAAAGAAAAGAAAGGGAAAAAAATAGAACAACTAAGAAGCTGTAACTTAGCAACTGCTTTCAGGCTTCATAATCAGAGGATTGTGTAGGATGAACTTAAAAATATTCTAAATAGTATTCTTGTTTCTTAATGTTATCCCTGCTAATTAATTTATGATAACTGAATAACAATATGCTGTTTTTGTTTGATCTTTTTCATTTGCTCAGTCCATAACCACACAACAGAATAAATCTGCTGAAAATCTAAAGAACGCTTTGACCAAATTTCTAAGAGCTCTCTTCAAAATACAGTTACATAATAGAGTTGAACATCTCTTAAAGCCCAACACAGGCACTTCACAATACCTGCCTGGGAAAGCTGTTGAACCATGTGACTTCATGCTGATTATTCGGATGCCTACAATAGCATCATGTTGGTTTACTGAACTATCTAGTGCTATAATTACCACACCGTACAAGACTGGCATGATAGTGCTTAAACGCAATGTATGTACAGTAGCAGCGTTTAAGGCAGAGATGGTGTCAGTCAAGCCCTTTATGAATCATTCATCTCCAAAGCATCTGTGTTCAGCTCTCTGCAGCCTAATCCAGCTGCAGCTCCAGCTTTCCGTAAGATTAAAAGTAATTAAGGTGCAAAGGGAGCGATTCATGGTACAAAGAGCAGACAGACGGAGTGTACAGAATGTCCTGAAGACTCTGCGAGTTTAGGCAGGTTGGAGAAGACAGGGAGAGGCGCGTTCAACACTTGCTGGAGCAGCGGCAGACGATCTGTCACATAACAACAGAAATGCTTTAAGTGACTTCCTATGACAGCTGTTTTCTAGTACTTGCGAAAAGTCTGCAGGAACTGAAATCAATGACAGCGCGCAAGAGCAGGAGAATAGGATACAGTCAGACTACTATAGGAAATCCATTCAGTGCTGTTTGCAGATTTTGTGCAGCACACGGACTGAGGTCTGACTAAATAACGGTGAAAATCCATGCAATTTTATATTCATATAAAAATCCTGTGCAGCTATAACAAATGGCACGTAAAAAGCTGATGAATAGGTGTGGTAATGTGTGTAGAGAGGAAATGAAGACCCACGTCCCTGCTAGAAAGAGAGAGAGAGAGAGATGCTCATAGACGGACGGTGACGCCAGCGTTTGATGCAAGAGCGAAAGACGGTAGGCGGACCGTTCAGATAGGTCTGTTCGGGATAGGATACTGACTGCCACTTTACTTCACCTTGGCAAGAGCCAGCACACCCGCCCGAAGCAGTAAAGTCAAGGTAAGTGCTGATCAACACTGACTGCACTCTTTATGTAACCACATAAAGGCATAAATGCATCGGTATGAAGTGCGTGAATTTATTTCTTTATGACGGTTTTTAGCTTATGTAAATTGATAACACAGCAAAACACAGAAATTTTTTTAAGTCAAGCTGGCGTTTGATGCATTCATATTATTGTTCCGTCCATTAAGGCATCGAACGCACATTGCAACTGTTTTTCAGGTACATGTTGTCCAAATCAAATCGATATATATATTGCCATGCATGCAGTGTTTAAAAATTATACATTTACGTTTATTTTAAAATTATACACAGGGTGCTTACATATTAGAAAATAGAATGAACCACGAGAAACGCAATCATGGATTAAAAACATCCACGAGGGCATTTCAAATAGTGATAATAAATACTAAACACACACTGGTAGCAATAAATCTGGCACTTCTTAATTTGAGTCCGATGCGTTTTTCAGAGTCAGTGTGCAAACATTTAATTAGCTAACAATTAAGTTCGTCTCTGCTTCTTCCCAGAGCGAGATGGGAAGCGGCACGTAAAGGCTCGTTTGACAAGAGTTCGTCGGAAATCCCAGCAGTGACGCCCAGCCGAGTCAAACACAAAACCGCGCTGGGGGCAGAATATCTGCTTTAAATGAATGGCGCCTTTCATCAGCATCTCCACAAGCGGCTCGTCGTCAGGGATGCGGGACTCGCCAACAGCGGAGGATCAGCGCGCCTGAAGCGGGAATCACAGAGAGCTGTCCGGGGTCCTGAAGACGCGCAGCGCCATGGGTATACGCCACTTTCTGCTGCTGCTCATTTATCTGGACCCTCTCAACGTGTTCGGCACACTGACTGCCAAACGAGCCAAACCTGCTCCCAAAAGGACTCAGAAGCCGAAGGAACTGAACGGCACCACCGTCGCGCCTTCCGCGTCCACGCAGCGGATCACGCAGGTCCGTCCGGCGCTCACGCACGAAACCTGCCTGGGCTACTACGACGTGAGCGGCCAGTTCGACAAGGAGTTCGAGTGCAACAACACTGACCACCGCTACTGCTGCGGCTCGTGTTACTTGCGATTCTGCTGCCAGTTTAAAGGCAACCGCTTGGAGCAGAGAACATGCAAGAACTACAACAAGCCTGACTGGGTGAAAACTGTGCCCCCGTCTCCTGTTCCAACAGGTGACACTTACGATCCGAGAATGGACCCAACGAACACCGCGGTCTACATAACCTGCGGTGTCATCGCTTTTATTATAGTCCTTGGGGTTTCCACTAAAGTCGCGTATGACAAAGCAACCCAACCACCTCAGGAAATGAACATTCACAGGTGAGCGCCTCGCATTCATTCTCCTACAACTTCTAAACTCTTCCTAACGAGATCAAATTCTCATTTGCATATTAGAGCTTCGGAGTGATTGATAACGTTGCGAGTGGACTGGATAGAAGCGCTCTCACCATCTGCAGTATCTGCGGCTCTTTTGTTTCTCCATATGGAATATCACGCATGCTAACAGGGCTCTGATCAAAATTCCAAGCAGAGTTTTAATATGCGCCGTTAGCACACACCCTTCATTTCTGTGTTTGTGTGAGAGGGTTTATGCTTCATTACAGACGCTTCAATTTTCCCCTTCATTTGGTGGGCACAACAAGCACAGATTCATCATTGTGTCTGCCTGTCTGGACACAGAACCTCACACCGTTCACGCGGGACGCCACAATCGCTCCGTGTTCATTGGCCAGTTGGTTTATTAAAGTGGATTGGCAGCTTTGAGGCTGAGGGCTTCAGAATATTCTAATTGCGCTGTGAGAAAACGGTTCCTCAATCACCAGTTTGGGATTTTGTTTTGTTATATGCAGACGTGCAATCAATTTCCATAAGGAAAAAAAAAAAAAAAACAGAGAAATGGCATAATATAAAATAGAATTGCTGCAGTTCTTCCTGCAGCCTACATGAATGTGTCTGAGCTTCACGCTCGAATCCTCTGGTACAGACTGCAAACTATCTGCCCTTTTCCATTTTACATGAACAGGTGAATGTATAAAATATCCTTTAGTCAGACGTCTTGCTCTGGTGGTAGAAATAATGTCCGCTTGGGCATTAAACTGGCCTGTGTTATATAGTCTACGCACAAATAAACACCAACAAGCAAACAAACAAACTGAGAATGCATGTAATAGGAAGGAGTGCTGTTGACTCTTCTGTCAGTTCAGCTACTGCAGGGTAACGAATGCAAAAATAATTCAGTTTCGCTGGTAACAGTAAACATTTACAGAGCTAACAGTGACTTTCATAATGCAGCTGTGAATTCACATCCTCTGGGCATCCTATATATACCAGGTGCAAGTCTGAGAATATTGAAATGTGAATCACTGGTGATTAGACATTTATTTATAGATGTTCTTTAGACTAGAGAGTAGCTGGAGGTGATCTTTCACCCAAACGTTGGAAAAGTCTTGTTGTTGTTGTTGTTATCGTATAGTTCTCCATTTTTCTCCACAGAGCCCTAGCAGATATTCTTAGACAACAAGGACCCATTCCTATATCTCAATACGACTGTGAGAACTTTGCGGCGATGAACAGCTCATCCAAAGATAACACTCCACAGCGCGCGGGCTCCAAAAACCACTACACCCCAGTCCACAGCTCCAAATCCAATCACGGTAAGCAGCCGTTTGTGGAAAACCCAAACTCAATGAGTTACATTTGTGAAATATATGACTGATTTATGTGAGCTCTGTTCCAAATGCTGTTCATTTTAATGCATTCAAACCATCACGGGACTTCATAAGTGACCAGTGGGGAACAATCTTCATAGGCAGCAACTACACATGCCACAACTGATTGGTGTTAGCATCTTTCTAAGATCTAAATCTCATAAAAACACATAGCATGAACGAATATTGGATAAAAAGTTTGTAATTTCAGTTTTTAATAGATATTTCTTTGAATGTTTGTGACTACTTTTTTTTTTTTTTTTTTTTGGCTCATCCACCCTCTTTTTTTCCCCCTCTGAGCTTGAATGCATGCATTCTGGGATTACCGCCTTAGCATTCTGCCAAAACGAGACATCAGAGTTGGCAGCATAATTAAACCAGCTACCTTTTGGAACCGCATTTGCATCTGCAGCCCTCCTATGATGCCTTAAATGTTGTCTCTGTGGGCTGCTCGCTAGGCTTTGGAACAGAGCACTGGACAACCTTCAGTCACAGTTGTGATATTGGCATATAGAAGAATATGTATCGGGGGCTTGCTGTTGGATTGCATATGTTGCGCTGCAGACCATGTGCTAGATGCCTGTCAGTCAGATGGTTCATATTTCATGCTGTTCTCATTGCAGTGTGTGTTTCAGCCCTGTCACGTGTAATCTGTCAGGTTTATGCTTGGTAAATGTCTGACTTCTACATGCCATATTTATATGGGAGTCAATTATAGACGAGCCATGAAGATCCGCCTACTCTCAGTTGAGTTTGGATTGAAGGCTGTGCTGTATTTCATTATGTTCAAGGTCAGGAGGGACCTCGGAGCATTGTTGGACGTTCTCATGAGTTATGATCGCACAAACGGCAGTTTTGACTTGAGGGAGATAAATGTCACTCATATGGCAACAACAGCAAACCGAAGGCGGTTTATATCTAAGGCCTATCCCTCTAGAAGATCTACAGCTCTTGAAACCCCTTATAATGCGCTTTAAGTTAGATTTATGTTGCATGTTTTCCATATCCTCATTACAAAGCGACCTTGTAGTGCAGGATGATGTAAATGATGTCACTTGACTCCTGACCTGGGATCAGGGTCGATATGAGGCTGAGAAATGCACTGCAGCTCATTAGCCAAGATCTTTAGGATCCTTTCTCCATTTGTTGGCTTTACGGAAATATTCCTGGTTCCATACAAGTTTAACAGCATTTGTGGCATGATGATGATTACCTCAAAACAAAATTGATTTTGACTGTCAACGGACGAATTTCGTTGAAGAAATCTGGGTTACAGTGAGGCCAATTTTGTAGGATTTAAAAGCAAAAATGTGACTCTCATAATTATAGAAAAGCACTTACTTCATTCTTCTGTTAAAGCATCTGTATTATTTGAGCTGTAATGTGGTTTAAAATCATTTTGAGGTTTAAACATGTTTTCAAGCAAGTGAAGTTTTGTTTATATATATATATATATATATATATTTTTTTTACAAATTACTGTAGACCAAAGCTTTGCTTTTTCTGAATTATTTTTACTCAAAATTATTATTTGAATTTTTTTGTGGTAATCAGTGTTTTGCCGCAAGTGCAGATGCTGTTCGTAACTGCTGATGTGTTTCTGCACACATTGAAGCAGCTGTGTGTTCATGTAGGACGCTTTGAGCTGGAGCTGTGCTGGGTGACTTTGTGTTGTCAGCCATGACAGAGCCTAACAACATCTCATTCCCAGGGAGTGGAGCCAGTATTTTCACCAGAGACCCCCAGTCCTGTCCTGGGTCGATGTTAAGGGACAGCGACAGCCTCTACAGAAGCGTGTGTAATTGGCACACAAATTGGAGTGCAATGTACTGATAGGTTCTACTGAATCAACTCAAAGAGAAAATGCATATTCACATGCCCTGATGCACAAGAGCATTTATTGGAGGGAAAGACATTGGTCAAAAATGATGTTTATAACATGATCTGGGGGAATAATCTGGGTTTTCATTGCCCAGCTATGAATGTGAATGTGTTTTGCACTATCCAATCGAATCATGTGGGATATTATAAAATGGCAGCTGTGGGAAAGTGTAAAACTGCTTCACATGCAGCAGGATGCACTGAACGTTTACAGTCAAGCGATTAACGAATGATTTGACATTGAGAAACACGCATGCATAAAATATTTGATTAGAAGTAAATGATGACCACATAATAACAGAGCCTCCGTTTTTTTCCGAGTTGCCGAAGGAAAGTAGCGTAGCAGCAGCTCGGTGAATGTGCTTCTGTAGGCGTTTGTGTTGTGTTTGCTCAAATATTGCTTTATGAGAGCAGCATTGCATGTATAAAATGTGTCTAGCTTATTAAACTCTGATGTAATTAGTTTAATTAAGATGTGGAGCGCCAGTGGGCAATTTCATAATGATACGGCTCTACACATTTTTGAACTTATTGCCTCCTCATCTCTACACTTAGCAATTAATATCAAAGTTGGACGGGCCATAAAAAGTTAGTGGAGTAGCGTCGGTGATTTCTCCCTGCGGTTTGCGAAGCCTTACCTGCGTCCCATGTAAGCGTCTGACGTGTTTCTCCTCCGGCACAAGTGCGTCAAGAAACAGCATCACAAGGACTCTCGCTAATGGTTTCCGGCTCTGAAGTCGTTTTCATTTAGGCAGCGTCGGATTCTTGCCCCTGTGGCAAGGTTGAGCACACTTTTTGGGATTTCCTTAGGGGGGCAATATAACAGCCTGTTAAATTCAGCTACATAGTCATGTAACGCCACAGCGTAATGAATTCTCTGCAAGACGGCTCACCTGTGTGCGAGATGCTTTGGGCTTCTCGGGGTTTAGTGTGAAAGAAGTTTATTGTGGCTTTATTGCATTCTCTACCCCCTGCCTCATGTTCATTTATTTGATTCAGGGGACTGTGTCAGATCTTTCCCTTACCTGAGTGCTATGCTGTTGTTGTTTTTTCTGTTTGTCCAACTGTTCCTAGTGATCCAAAGCAAAAGGCTGAACATGCAGGCTCTCAGTATGAGAATCTGTCCGTCTCTGAAGCCTCTGTAAACAACATTTTAACATAGCGTTTCCTGCAGCTCAACCTTTTGATTCTTCAGCCTTGTACATCCTGTTGTGCTTGTTATTTAGCTATTAAAAGCACACGTTTTTGATGAATTAATTAACTATTAACCATATAAAGCATATTTAATACATTTCTAAGGCCTCTAAATGATCAACAGGATCAAAACGCTGTTTATCTTGTCTACTACAAGCTACTACTGTATGTGCTTTCTTTTTAGACTTCTTTTAATCAAGTCAAAGGTATTAGGTTTCAGTTGTACAAACATCCACCTTCAGCTCGTGCTTCTTCAGATCTTTACTGATTTTTTTTCAAGTAGACATAAGAATAACTTTGATATTGTTAGTATTTTTTCAGATGAACACTTTACTTCACTTGACTTGACTATCCAGACTCTCTCTTTTTTTTTGAGTCTCTAATATGATCATCGGGATTTTGAGGAATGTTTGTTTCCAGAAGCTTCACTTTCCCCATTCACGTTCCTCATTGAAGGAATTATCTTCCCAAGCCTCCAAATCCTCTCAGATCTTTTGAGGAACATTTATTTGTTCATCTCTCAATCATCATCGGATTGCATTGCATTATATGTTTTGATCATTTTAATATCATCTAACTGAGACATTATTGGAGATATGACGAGTGGCGACTGATATTTCTATTATTTTATGTAAGTATCTACTATACTGTTATTTACATCAGTGGTTCCCAACCATGTTCCTGGAGGCCCCCCAACACTGCATGTTTTCCATGTCTCCTTAATCAAACACACCTGATTCAGATCATTAGCCCATTATTAGAGACTCCAAGACCTGAAATGGGTGTTGGGGGGCCTCCAGGAACGTGGTTGGGAACCACTGA
>SCHK01189624.1:0-13794 GCA_004124795.1 Poropuntius huangchuchieni | reverse complement strand
ATTAGACCACAGAAATTCCAAAATGACATTTCCCTTACATTTAACTTCCAAACGTGCATTCATCTTTGCCATGTTATATTCATTTAGTTGGCTATATGCTTTATTAACAAAAACATTAATGACATTAATAAAAACACTTACACTGACAAGCTATGCGATATCGCGTTCATAATTGAATGCAATTCATCTGCGTTTATGAACACAATATTGCAGCTTGTCAGTGATCTACGGCTGTGTATTAAATGCCGCTTCATTTGAAAGCACGTGATGGAGATCACAGAACCGGCTTTACTGATGAGATGCGCATGACAATCACATGTGATTTATCGTGCAGCCCAAATTTTTTGTTTGTTTGTTGATCACATGGATGAAATGGTGCGCTGTGATTGGTTGAGCAGATTAATCGCATTCTGCAGAGAAAGGAGACTGGCGTTTGTTGCGGTTTGGAAAAAAAGGGAGAAAACATGACGGAATAACACGGCAGATATTGCATTTTGCGAAGAATAAAAAATTGACTTTTCAATACCGACCAGATACAATACTGATTTTGGCGGAAACTCTTTTTTTTTTTTTTTTTTTTTTTAAATGGCATTTATCGCGTTTTGGAACCAAACTCTCTTTCAAGAACATTATAAAATCTTACTGAACCCAAACTTTTGAAGGTAGTGTATATTGTATGCAAATGTACATTTAAATTTGAAAAAGATATATATACATATACATATACATATACATATTATTATTATTATTATTATTATTATTATTACTTGTTTTAATTTATTATTATTAAGTGTTTTAAATTAATGTATATTTTTAGAAAACCTTGGGTAAAATTATGATGACAATAAGATGAATGTTGGATGCAACACGTCATCCCAAAAAAAAATGCTCTCGGTTTTACATATTCTTCCAGTATAATAAATAAACCTGAACTAATATCACCTCTCTTTCTTGAATCCTTATTTGATTGGAATATTGAGAGTCAAGACAATTTTACGTACAACTGGATTAAAAATGCTAAAAAACAGTTATCTGTTAAATAAGTTACAGTACCATCTTAGCACATTACTGTTTGAGATACATACCGTTATATAATACATTATACTCCACAAACTTTTTATAAAAAATAAGTGGGCAGTATGCAGTGTATACTGCACTGAATGGAGTAAGCAGTATGCTAGTGTTTTATCATAAGCATAACCATAGTTACATGACTGTTCACTGTGAAAATCTCTATATAAACTGATTTAAAATAAACATTTGGATGAAGTTCTTTGTTTTATGGAATGGGTCAGTTGTTCTTTTCCTCTATTGTTTTGTAATATTCACACACTCTGAAGTCTCGGTTATCTCTTGTTTTTAGGGCATAGAGCAGTTGAAAAAGGAAGAGAGAAGATGGGCTAAAAAAACAAAATGGATGAACATGAAGGCGGTATTCGGACACCCCTTCTCGATAGCATGGTTTAGCCCGTTTTCCACACCTGACCACGGGAAAGCTGACCCCTACCAGTATGTGGTCTGAGCTCAGGAAGCTTTAAGCTAGAGACTCGAGTGCACTTGGACTGCCCTTATACACAGCATCTTTTAATTTGTTTGTAACTCAGACTCCAACGGAGCATTTACCAGTGAGACTAAATCACCTTCTAAATCATCTTCTTTTTTTTCAGGGAACGAATCATTGCATATCCAATTATCCTTGCCTCTATTTATTTTAATTTAGAACAGAAAGTGGATGCTTTATCATGTCATAATCTCAAGCATCTCTGCCTAGCTACTCCAAAATGAAGATGAATGTTGCGCAGATAATAGAAGCCAATTTATGCTAATATAATCACTATTGTAATCTTGCCAGACTGTCCACAATGATAACCTACTTTCTTAAGGTACTTTTAAACAATCTGTTTTTTTTGTTTGTTTTTTGTTTTTTATACCTAGCCACAGTATATTACTCCGGCCCTTTCCTGGTTAACAATGTAAGAGCACTGACAACCATTCAATAAAATGGTTTATTATGCTGACAGATAAAAGAAACGTTTAAGGGCAATTTTCACCAAGGACGATAACTGTAATGATAACTATAAATCATTCTGTGAGAATAGTGAAGTCCACACTTTATCTACTTTATAACAATAACGACACTGAGGAACTATATCTTTGGAATCACTCTCAGAACAATTTTTTTTTTTCCAGCTCATAAATTATTAAAAACAGTGATAGCCAATCAGAATGCTCAAGCACTTCTAAAAGCACTTATTAAAAAAGAGCTGCTGTTAAGGACATATTGTCATCCTTATATTTATCATTCTTGGTGTAAACAGACCTTAACATTATTGACACTGGCTGTATACAAAATATAAAAAGTATATAAACAATATAGAAAGTTTAACAGGGGTATAACTATGTTCTGACAAAGCTTGGATTCAGGTGATTCTTTACTAAATGATGCAGTCATGAGATTTGATCATGAGTTGGTTTGATTATTTTTGAAAATGGTAGTAAACAGAAATGTAACTAAAGAGACAGCATTGACAAATATCGATAAAGCGATACACACTTTTTTACATTCATAAGTATTGTAGAACAGAATTGATCTATTATTAAATTCCATAATCAGTGCATTGTCAGCTCATTTCTATACACCCCTGATTCTTAACATTATTAACAGTTAATTCCTTTTAAATGATAATTGCTTTATAAATGTGAAGAATGTGTTTTGAGATATTATGAGTACATTTACTGTTACACACAAGATTTTGAGCGATAACAGTACTGATATTACTCAGCTGCCCTATCAGATTTACTTCCTATACGTAATATACACTCTGTACTTTTTTTTTTAGAGCTGCTTTACTTGGTATGTTTCCATAAACTTGGTTTGCAGAAATGTTTAAGAAAGGAACCGGTTTAAAAAAAAAAAAAGTATGTTTTTGAAAACTTTATTGATTGAACATTGTTGCCATTGTTTTGGTTAATTGAATTTTACATTTTATTAATATACATTTTTGTTATGATGAACGGATGATATGTGCTTGAACTTTTAAGTGTGTATGAAAAAGACAATCATTCGGTTCTTTTTTGACAAATGGTAAATAATTAAAAACCTGGTCATTATGTGACAATGTCTCTGACAGTGGATTTCCTAAATGCACAACCATATGTGAATCCAGTTTAATGACATGAAAATCAGCAGCTAAAATGCCATTCACATTGCAAAATCACTGTGTTGCAATCTCTCAAACGGTCCAAATGTTTTCAAATTTGCTTGGTCTCTGGCTTCCTGTCCACTTCCTGTCTGTTTTTGACACTAACCTAGTTTTCTCCTTTTTTATATTCTTATGTGTTGTTTAATGAATAGTTCCCTTGCTCAGAAATATCAAATCTTTGTTTTTTTTGGGGAATTAAAATGAATGAAAAAGCAACTAATTATATTTAGCATTAAATTAGGCTGATGTCCCTGTTTGATTGGTGTGAGATGGAGGTAAGCTTTGATTGCTACCGGTATAAAGACACATTTGTTTATTCGACACAATGCATGCTATTTAAAATGGTCTGTTTTTCTTTTCCTTTAGAAACCTCATTTGGAATGTGAAGGCATGCTGCATGCTCCATGTGTTTTTAATTTGTGCCATAAAGTGAAAGTTGCACCATTTCTTCCAGTCGGGTTATTTCATAGTAAAAATTAAACACCAGAAGCACGCAGGTGCATGATTAAAATGAATCGCTCCCCATGCTTTTTTTTTTTTAGCATGGTAACTATTTGCTTTCCTTTTCAGTTCAATCAGTGGAATTTAAGTTCTTTTTTTGCCAATATGGATGTTGTTTTCAGTCTATTTATGGAGTCTGTTATTTCATATCTCTTTCAAGAATCACAGCGGTGTTGTTTTTCTTTTTTTCAGGGCATTGAAAAGTTGAAGCGTGAAGACCCTACATGGGAGAAGACTCCATCCTGGGAAGCTATGAAGTCAGCGTTCGGAGGGCCTCTTTCTATGGCCTGGTTGAGCCCTTTCACAGATCTCTCATGCCAGAAAGATACTTTGGATCCTGTTCCTATGTTCCCACAGGGTGAAATTATTGAGGAGGATGTGATTGAGATTCCTTTGGAGCCCCATTAAATCAAAAACTGTTTGCTCAAACCCTGAGACTCAAATGGCACATTTACTGCCTTGGAATTGCAACCAGACTACTGTGGACATTTAAATATGGACTCATTTTTTTAACCTATGGAAAAAAACATTTACATACTGTACCAAAGTGCCTTTAAGCAGTATTTAAAACCAAAAATACAGCTAGATCTTCTAAAGAGAAACTTATACTGTGCATAGAGAGATTGGGCTCCTGACAGCTCCTCACAAAACATTTACTTCATTATGCCAGCTGTTCCTGGATCAGGGATTGGTGTATCTATATGTTTGATAAGACCTAGGATATTATTAATAATATTGTATTAAGTAATTGTAAGTGAATTCTTTCCTATAGGACACTATAAAGATAGCAGTTAAATAGCTGTGTGTATATCTCTATATAATATATATATATATATATATATGAAACACTATAAAATGGCTGCAAACCAATGTGCCGAATCTGAGAATATAAACATATGGTGCTCATTTGTAGACCTTTTGAGCCTTTTCCATAATTAGTAAAAATGCATGCAAGACTTACTGTATCGTCCCAGGATTTCACCGATATTTTACAATTTTATTGTTCTACGTCATTGTTCTTTCTTTTTATTGTATTTATGGCCTTTTTTAAAAAATATTATATAACTGTGCATCTTTCCATTACAGGCTACATTATTGTTATTTGTTATGTTGTGGATTTTTTCCATTACCTGATGTTTCCCATGGCTGCACACTTTCGATTTAAGCTTCTTCAAATAAATGTGCTGTTTTTACAAGTCTGTTGTTGTTTGAATAAAAGTGTGTCTGCAGGTGGGCTATTATACACCCACGTAGTGCCAGGTCAACATTCAGATGTGATTTCTGAGTAGAATACATGATAATGTCCTGCTGTGCTCAATAGATGCTGCTTTTGTGGTTGGGTTTCCCTTTAAAATAGAGTCCAGGTCAGTGGTTTGAGACACAATAGTCATTTAATAACCAAAAACATTTATACACTATCAGTGTGTAATATCAGCGTTTGTCTACATTGTTCTGACTGGAGTGCAAGTTGAAGTTTTACTTTGGAAGAATTGGAATTGAAAAAGGATGTTTCAGAAAAAGATCCACAGCTGCATTTGGTCAAATATTCAGCATACACAATGTATATGTCATAAACATATTACAGGTCATAGTAAGAACAAGAGTATAAACTGATTTATTATAAACTAGCATGATATTCCCTTGATGGCTAAAGTATGCAGTAACCCACATGACTGAGGCAAGATATTATAGAGCAAGTCCATTGCGTGACTATAGGCTCAAATTCATACACATTTCAAGGCATTGCATCGTGTAATTATTCACATTATTTACACTGATGCATCAAAATAAATTAACTACAAAAGCAATCCTATGACAGAAAAAATATATAAATTTAGCATAGATAATTCTATCATACAATTGTGCATAATTCTTATTAGCTCTTAGTGCTTTTTCACAGCCTTTCACTTGACTGATTTCACTTCACGTATTGGATGAGGAATTGATGCTCCCTGTATTCTTCTGTCAATCATATTTCTTATCCACATTTTCCTGTGGAGCCTGAGGAGTTGATCCATGCAAGACGTAAAGCCCTGTCAGGGTCAAAATGATACCAACCCACCACAGCGTGGCATGAGTTTCACCAAAGATCACATGTCCAAGAAAAGCCTGGAAAAAAAGACAATATTAAATCATCAAATAACTGCTTTCTCAAATGAATTTGAGTGTTTAAGGGGGGAAAACTCACAGAAGAGATAAAATTTGAGGCAGTGGTGGTCACAGTGGCTCGGGCAGAGGAAGAAGAGTGCCTGAGTGCTTTGGCGAAGAAGGTCCACATCACAGCATTGCAGGTGAACAGAAAACCACCACAAAGCAGTCGCAAGGGTATATGTAACTGTAATAAATTATTAAAGTATCATGTTCATTACAATGGTATTATGTTCATTTAAACTTAGATGCACTGCATATATATAACACTTCTTACCCAGTCACAAGCTGTATCTCCATCAGTGTTGTCCTGTCCATCTGTCCAGATCTTCAGCCCTGTTTCGCATACATCTTTCAAATATTCAGCACCAAGGGACAACTTAGCAGAAGATGATGCTAAAGCTGCCAGAAACCCTGCCATTAAGGCATAAAACACGCCAGGCAACATAATTCCTGAGTCACTCAGACTCGACTGCGATAACAGTATTATTTTACCACCATAATTTACATTTGAAGACATAAAATGATAAAGAAACTTGACTTCCTACTGTGCATCACAGAAATAAATCACACAGATAGAGAGAGACAGTCAGCATGAAACATAGTCATTAAATGGGCGGGACTTGAGCTTGTGTTGTAGCTCTAAACAAGAATGTAGTATTTTAAATATTTATTTCAGTTTAATTGATTTTTAATGTTAAAGAGAAATTGATTGGNTTTATTTCAGTTTAATTGATTTTTAATGTTAAAGAGAAATTTATTGGGCGAAAATGATTTTCACTGCAAAAAAAAAAAAGTGAGTAGTGTTACATTTCTCAACGCTTTTCATAATGAACCAATCACAGCCGTTTGTTTGTGATTATGGTTTAAGATTTATTTAAAAAATAATTTTGTAATTTTTTTTAAAGCTTATAAAGCTTATTTAGCTTATAAAACTTATAGCGACTATTTAAACAACTATACATTTAAAATCCATCGTTCCACGTGTTAGTATATGTCTCCAATAAGGTAAAAAAGTGGAGATTTCGACCACCAAGCGCCTCTTGAGGAAATAAATTGTAATGACAAATTGTTAGCAAGTAACATTTAGCTCCCAATGTATGAAACAGAGAGAAAGCGCTGATTGGTCGTTTACCGACGCGTATTGATGAGGTTGCAAGAACGCAAACTTTACGCGCCTGGTTCTTGAGTGTTTAGTGTTTGTAAACGCATTTACAATTAATCAGACTGATTTGAACTGAAACGCAATGAGTAAAAAGGGTAATGTATCATGGGTGAAGCCAGCCGAACCATCTTTTTTGAAGAAATTCAAGAACGATGTTGGTTTTAAAGAAGGGCCGACAGTGGAGACTAAAGTAAGTGTTTGTTACATTAATCGTGCCTCAGCGTAAAACAGTGCTACCTAAACGCATGTATACACAATGTTGTATGTAGGCAGCTCACTAGGTTTTCATTCGAAACCTTTATTGCATTCATTTTTGTTGTAGAAAAACGGAATACCAAATGAATGTTGTTGTTGTTGCAGAAGCAGCAGATGCCGCAGTTAGATGAAGACAGTGGTGACAGTGATCGGGAGGACGAGATGCCGCAGGTCGTGGTCTTGAAAAAGGGAGATCTGAGTGCTGAAGAGGTTATAAAAATCAAAAAAGATACAAATGATTCAAACCAAGGTAATGCACAGAGACCAAAACTAGCGATCAAACCAGATCTTTCACATGCAGTTCTGAGCTTCTCATGGACCCATATATGATGGTGGACCAAGATACTCAAAATACAATAATTATCTCAATGTGTGCACATTTAACATTCCATAAATAAAATGCAATACTTATTATTTAAACAGTTCATAACTTATTACCAGCTTTCATAAATGTAATACTATACATATGTGTACAGTATTCATATTAAAACAAATAATATGAATAAAAAGCTTAATTTTAATGAAACTAAAATATTTTGGTATTTAGTCTTAATATGTATATAGTTAATCAAATATTTTGGTCCTGCACATTTGGTGACTGTTGCTCTGAATGTAGTTGGTGAGGAACTTGGTAATACTTCATAGCAATGAAAAGATAATAATTATGCGATCTTTCTGGTCTTGCTGTGAAATTGCACTCATTTTAAATATTTAAACTGCTTTGTGGCCGTTCTCAAAAGTGATGAAATAAGAGGCTGTTTCCATTGTAGACTAACTGTAATTTAGACTACATTGACAGATTGAACAAGCATTTTATATCCCTATTTTAATATTATAAAAATATAATATTTGACTTCTGATTATATCTGCCTTTTTAATTTAATACTATTTCTAAATCTGTTAGTGACAGATTTAGTTTTGACACATATATGTTTCTTGTACCAAAGGATGGCAGGTAGAATTGTCGTAGTCTGAGTTATGACAGAAAAAGTAAAACAAAAATCACTCCGGTCTTCCCTAATGTTCTGGTGTTCAGCAAGTATAAAGTCATTGATTAAAGTAAATGCTTTCATTTTCTCCAGATGAACAGCCTCCACCGGATGGGAAGATCATCTTTAAGAAGCCTGTCAAACGCTCCTCTGATAAATTCAAAGGCATTACTGCCAGCTCTAGCAAGAAGAAGAAAAGTGAGGATGGTGAGAAGAAAGAGTCAAAAGCTGGTGTGAAGGTGAAGAACAACAGCCTGCTGTCTTTAGGTGGTGATGATGATGATGATGATGATGATGATGAGGATGAGGAAGACTAGTTTGAAAGGGATACAAGCATCTCTTTGAGTCAGATTGTCTTGGACTGCTTCTTGCAAAGACCAATCTGCTCTTTTAAAAAATTATTTGTGTGTGTGTAAAATAGATGTTTGTGAGATTGGTCAAATCCATGCAGCTTATTTGTTATGATATAATTTTGTAAAACATATGAGTCATTATGAGCATCTGGAACATCTTCAACTTCTTATTTCGCATTATCATAATTGTCATTAATGACACTTTTTAAAGACTATGGTGGTGATGGATCGAAAGAAAACAAAAACATCTGGGTCAATTAGAAATGCAAATATGATTTCAAAGATGCTCTTAAGTGTTTCATAGAAATCACTATGAAATCCAGCAGGATGTACGTATATGGCTTCTATAAAGGAGCTGTTCAGTTTCCTTTTATTGTTTTAGGGTTTTGTTTTGTTGCAAACTGTTGACACTCAAAATCCCTGATTCTGGGACATTTGGGGTTGTATTTTATTATTAAATACATTTTGAGGAAAGAAAAAGCATGCATTCTGGAATAAAATGTTTTTACCACCATTTATCTTGTGCTGCAACTGAAATTGTAAAAAAAGTGTTTTGAATATAAATCATGTGTCTGTTTAGGAAGGAATGTCATTAAAAAAGTAAATAATGTACTTTATCAAACTAAACTTGAGTAAAATTTCACTTTAGGAAATGAGGACTAAATACAACCAACAGTAGTTGGCACATGACACTAATATTAATATACAAATAACTTTATTTGTTTGTTGTGGTTCTCAACGTTTTTCACTCAGAAGCCACCCCAATGTCTAAAACGATATTCAAAGGACCCCTATACAATATTAACACAACTTTATAAA
Source organism: Poropuntius huangchuchieni (assembly GCA_004124795.1). Classification (NCBI taxonomy): domain Eukaryota; kingdom Metazoa; phylum Chordata; class Actinopteri; order Cypriniformes; family Cyprinidae; genus Poropuntius; species Poropuntius huangchuchieni. The sequence continues at coordinate 4,361 of SCHK01189624.1, read as the reverse complement.
ATATATATTATACATATATATTAGGTACCGGTAGTGCTATAGGTACAAAAATGAACCACAATTAATTTGATTTCATAAACCACGATTTTAATGGATTTTTCAGTTCCTTATCTTCTTTTTAGCTACAGCATAACATGGGACTATTTTATGCTACTTTAAGATCTTAAAATGTTACAGTTACAATGTTGCTTCAAATTTAAACCAACATAAATACTTAATCAAACAAATATTTAGCACAGAGATTATTTTATTGGTTACTTTCAAAAGCAGCATTTGTTTCAACGTTCATTCTTGTTAACATTTGTTGGAACACACAACTTGCAAAAATTGTCATTCTCTGAGGAAAAAAAAACAGGACGGGTTAATATATCAACATGTATACATATATAGTTAATCCACTGGAGTGTTAGACTCAATACACCGCAACATTTCCACAACTGAATACTTGTATGAATTAAACTCCTACATAAACACTGAATAGAATAAAAACAACAGAAATAATATGACACACTGTAACAGATACATGCTAATAGTCAGTCTTGAGTTAGGTATGACCTAACAGATCTATAAGCACAGTATAGTGCTAAAAAAAAGGCCATTATGGATCCAAACACTAGCTGCTCCCGTAACACACTCCCTCATTTGAAAACCACAGATCTTACTAAATCATTTCTTAATTTTTTCATAGTACAACTAAAGATTACATTAGTATTTTAATGCTAATCTTCACAGAAATGTGAGTTATTACAACAGAAACTGTAGATATGGTAGCTGATCGTTAGTTTTTCAGGATGCTAAAATGGTTACTATTTAGGGCTTCAATGATTGGGGGTTTTAATGCATCCTTGAAGCTTAGATATGCAACACTGTATTATTTTTACTGTAACATAATAAAAATAAAGACAACTATGTCATTCTATAACAAGTTTTCATCTTCCCGCTGTCTTGAAAGCACTTAGTCTTAGAAGGGGGTTGCTGGGAAATTGAGGTGACTGATTTGATCCCCTTTTATAGAATATATTGTCCTTTAAAACAAAACAAAACTTCCATTCAAGTATTCATTGACCTGTGAGAACAGTTCCTGACCAGTGAGGAGTTAAAAGGCATCTTCACAGAAATCTAGTTTTACTTCATCTACCATGACCCAAAAAGTTCAGTGTAAATGGCAGTTTCAACATTTATCTGTATGAGACTAAGCAATTAGTATTGAAATAATAAAAGTGTTTTAAACCTAGCTTTCGTCCTTGTGTTGAACGATGTGTAAAAGTATCAAAAACTGGTATAATGCTGGTTCACAAAGATTGTAACAGAGGTGTTCTAGTCGTGTCGTGTTGCTCTTAATATGGACGTGTAGTAAGCCTCTATGATGAGATCTCTATCATTATTTAAAAAGAGGCATTTCATCTCGTCTGTCAGTGAGGTGATATTGTGGGCCATCCACAAGAGGGCAGTCAGACAGAGAGAAAATAGTTAAAAACGCCATAAAGGCTTAAACTGAATAGATAACAACACATGGCTTTTCTGAAAAATCTCTTTGAGTACATTGTCATGTATGATAACAACAAACCTGCTAGGTTGGAAACAAACCCCTGAGTTCAAGCCTAACCATTAGTGTAGAATTGGACCTGGGACTAAAAGAGAACTTTAAAATATAACATTGTATGAGTATATTTATAAAGTACAAAAAAAATAAAATAAAAAAAAAATAAGAGAAATGTTGGAGGTAGGACCACCTAACAGAACATAGGGGATGGTGGTGGAGAAGGGGGGCACTGTGGGACTCTCACAGGTGCTCTGGATGGCTCTGCAGGCAGGTGATCATGTCCTGAACTGGTTTGCCCTCGAAACAGATCTGATAAACAGCCGTGAACAGGGGAAACCTGGAGAATAATGTAGATTTGAGATGTCACCAATTTTGCAAATGCATTTAGACAGAAAACATAGCAAGTCCTGCCTTACAGCAAGTCATTTAGCCCCCAGGTTGCTCCAGGTGGACTGACACTGCAGTAGAAAAGTCACTCTGAATAAGACACTGTCTGCTAGATGAAGAATGGTGCAATGTATCTAGCACTTTCCATAAATAGGATACAAATTAGTGTCCTATTGATTTTTCAAGCAAGATCCTGTGATGGCAAATCTGAATTTTCAGCAGCCATTACTCCAGTGTTCAGTGTCACATGACACTTCAGAAATCACTGTAATATGTTGATTTGGTGCTTTCTTATTATCAATGTTGAAAACAGCTGCTCTGCTAAATATTTTTGTAGAAACTGTTATACATTTTCTTTCAGGATTCACAGATGAATAGAAAGTTCAAACAAACAGCATTTATGTGAATGCTAGATCATTTTTTATGTAAGAAAAACATTTACATACCATTAACTAAACATTAGCATTACTTAGGATAACATTAACCAATAATTAAAATCATGTTACGTTTTTGAAAATCTATTTAATTGATGAAAATTTTGGCACATTTTTAAAATGTATTTAATTTCTGTGTTTAAAAAAACATTTAAAAAGCCTTACCGACCCCACACTTTTGAATGGTAGTGTATCTAATACTAGAATGTGGGATTTGTGTTTTTAAAACTTAAAACAACTAATTTGTTCCATAGTAATGGTACAAATAGTCTCTACACTCCTTAAGAAAATCCATGTTCTTTGACCAAATACAAAGACAGAAAGAGAAAGAGAGAGAGATCTTCACTCTGGAAATGTCTTTCTTCTTTTTAATGCATAATGACAGCCACAGGGGATAAATTTATGCATTAAAAAGAAGAATATTTAAAAAAAACAATTCCAGAGTCAGATCTCTTTTGTATGGACTTTATTGCTACAAAATCATGCAAATCAAATCAACATAATCACGATTACCCTTCCTGTAATCAGTGTTTGAAAATTTGTAAAATAAAATAACTGTTCATGAAAGGTTTTATTTATTTATTTATTTATTAGGTTTTTATTTAACAGATAAAGTGCCATAGTTGTTTGGAGGTAGGACTTAAACCTGTGTCACCTACATCAGCATCATGTCAACTATTGTAAATATATACTAATATATAATAATGACTATTATTTATAAACACCGACAACCAAAAAACGTTTACACATACTTATCCACTAGGCCCTTCTGTTTGAGGATATGATAGACCTCAGCAGAAGTCAATGGTCCCTGAAGCTTTTGTCCATTTAACATCTCCTTCTCCAGTTCCTCGATGCTCTGAAAGAAAAAGAAATCTGTATTGATCTTTTCTGCATCAGCAAATGTGCCTAATGCTCAGCGTCTTCCTTCAATCCATAAAACGTACATTACATGCCATCAGGCAAGTGATTAAAGGCTAAAATAGATCGGTTTTCTTTTTACCTTCCCTGTCCTGGCAAAAGCCTCTGCCACGCGCCGGTTTCTTCCTCCGTAGCAGGTGGTGATGAGGTCAGCCACCCCGCAGCTCTCGAGGAACGTGGCGGAGGATACAGAATCGTCTTTGTTGAAGAGTTTGGCGAAGGCAATCATCTCCATCAATCCCAGACGAATGACAGCTGCTTTAGTGTTGTCTCCACACTGTAGACCATCACAGAAGCCTGCGCCCACTGCAACAATGTTCTAAAACAGAGTCAAATAAGGAAGTAAGTGTTATTAAAATGGCAGAATGGTGCAATTTATACGCCACTTTCCCTATACATGGTACAAATTAGTGTCCGGTAATTTTTTAAAGTGACAGAAGCACAAATCCCACATTCTAGTATTAGGATACACTACAATTCAAATGTTTTTGAAAGAAGTCTCTTATGCTCACCAAGGCTGCATTTATTTGATTAAAATACAGTAACACGCAGTAATATTGTGAAATAGTATTACAATTTATAATAAATGTTTTCCATTTTAATATATTTTAAAATGTCATGTATTCCTGTGATGGAAAAGCTGAATTTTCAGCAACAATTATTACAGTCTACAGTGTCACATCATCCTTTAGAAATCATTCTAATATGCTAAAACATTGAGAAATACAGAAGTAACGGTTAACAGAATGCCAGTAAGAGCTATAATTTGCACTTTGGCAACTGAAATGATGCTGGTTGACTGTAAATAAATATTCTGGGCTACATATAAATTGGACTTGTCTATACAGAATCTATGGTAGACATACAACTATATAACTATCAAATTGTTTTGGAAGTATAACAATAACATTTAGCATGAAAGTAAGTGTGTTATTTTTTTATTCATATATATTAACTAAAAGTGTGTGGCATGTAATGAAACAGTAAAGCACAGTATTTATGTGGTAAACGGCTGAGAACACATATGTTGGCAAAAAAAAAAATCTGTAAATTTTAAGATTTAAACAACAGCTGAC
>SCHK01189599.1:245-18278 GCA_004124795.1 Poropuntius huangchuchieni | reverse complement strand
GAAGGGAATACAAATGAGATATTACACCATATTAGGAACTAAAGCCTATTTTAATGAGTATGACATCTTGTCACAATTCTGCGACTTTGGCGCTTAGAGGGTTAAAGGATTACTCCACCCCAAAATTAAAATTGTGTCAGTAATTACTTACCCCCATGTCGTTGCAAACCCGTAAAAGCTTTGTTCGTCCTCGGAACACAATTTAAGATATTTTAGATTAAATCCAGGAGGCTTGAAACTGTCCCATTGACTGCCTAGTAAATTACACTGTCAAGGTCCAGAAAAGTATGAAAAACATCGTCAGGATACTCCAATGTTCAGATTGAACCACTGACGGCAGATGGAGTACTTTTGAAAATGAGTATTTTACTCACCTTCGAAGCATCCTAGGTGTAGGTGACTTTCTTCTTTGAGACGAATCCGGTCAGAGTTATATTAAACAATGTTTTTGATCTTCCAAGCCTTAGAATGGACCATACGGCTGTTACAACTAATCTATACAAAGTCAGTCACATCCGGTCACATCCATCGTAAAACGTGTCTCACGCGGTTCCGGGGGGTGAATGAAGGCCTTCTGTAGCGATCCCGTGCGTTGTTGTAATAACAATATCCATATTTTAAACATCATAAACACTTTTCTCTCACTTCCTGTAACCATATACATGTATGCCTCTAACAATCAAAACCGTAAGCCGTTCCGGCAGATGACGTAGCACGTATGGGTCGTGGGTGCGCCTCTGGGAAATGTAGGAGCAACGTTTCCTTACTTTAGCAAAGGAAAACTAGCCTCCTCTTGGCTTACATCGAAATCCTCTGACACTTTCCTTTTATAATTTCTCATTTTGTGCTTCTAATTCGTGAACAGTATTTTGTTTTGTTCTCTCTCTGCGCTTGTCACTAATCACACAATGGCGACGTGCTACGTCATCCGCCGGAACAACACTCTCTCATGAACACGCATACGACCGTTACAGGAAGTGACAGAAAGTGAAAAAAGTGTTTATAAGTTCTTAAATATGGATATTATTATAACAACAACGCACAGGATCGCTACAGAAGGCCTTCATTCACCCCCCGGAGCCGTGTAAGTCATGTTTTACGATGGATGAAAACTTCCTTTGAACTAACACCCTTATGGTTCATTCTAAGGCTTGGAAGATCAAAAACATTTTTTAATATAACTCCGACTGGATTCATCTGAAAGAACAAAGTCAACTACACCTAGGATGCTTCGAAGGTGAGCAAAAGACAGGCTAATTTTCATTTTTGGGTAAACTATCCTTTTAATATGTTTAAAAAGTCAAATCATAAAATCTGATCATTTAAAACAACCATTTTCTCATTTAATATATTTTCAAATGTAATTTATTCCTGATGGTAAAGTTGAATTTTCAGCATCATTATTCCAGTCTTCAGTGTCGCATGATCCTTCAGAAATCATTCTAATATGCTGATTTGCTGCTCAGAAAACATTTCTTATTTCTTAAAATTTTATATTATTAATTTCAAAAACATTTTTTATTTTAATTTTTTAGGAAACTGATTTTTTTCAAGATTCTTTGAAGAAAGTTCAAAAGAACAGCATTTATTTAGAATATAAATCTTTTGTAACACTATGAATGCCTTCTGAAAATGTTGATTAATTTAAAATCACACTGATGAATAAAAGTATTCATGTCTTCAAAAAAAAAAAAAATAAATAAATATTGATCCCAAACTTCTGAATGGTAGTTGACTTATTGTTTTGAAAGGCAACTCAAGCTGCCTGATGCATATAAAAAAAGATCAGATTGAACATATTAACATAATCTCTCGAACTTATACTGCCAGTCTTTATAATTCAGTCTCTCACCCTCACACACAAAGAAAAGCCTCTGGCCCAAGACAAATCTGAAAAACAGTAGGAATTATGAGGTTAACGTTTCACTCTAAATGAATTAGCCTGTGTGTCTACTTCACTATACAATATTCATAAAGTTAGTGTCGCACAAAACGCATAAGACTGCAGAACAGGGAATCTAAACTTAGCCCTTAAAAGCTGCTTTCAAAGGTTTTTCAAGTTGTTCTGCCCGTTCTTCTCCCAAATAGACTGTCATTTCCAGTGAAGGCAGCGCTAAGAGGGAAAATGACCTCATTCGGTCCTGAATGCAGCCACCAATCTCCATGTTAGCCGATTGTCCTTTACAACCCGCGGGAAAGAAGTGACGAGAGGAATAGGAAAAAAGAAAATAAGTGAGGACGAGAAAGACGTGTTGGTGGTCTGCCAGGGAGAGGGATCCTTTGTGCAGACCCTCTCTTCTGATAAACCCTGAAGGAAGAATGATAGAGAAAGAAAATAAAAGAACAGGAAAGAGAGAGAGAGATGGGGAGAAGGAAGGTTCACATATAGAGGGATTGCAGAGATTAAAAGAAGAGGGGACAGACTGAAACTTGACAAAGGTCTAAAAGCTTTATCTTCTAAAAAAAGACCTGTAAAGCTCCATCTCATCCTATAGTTCAAAGCGCCACATACAGTATGGGAGCTTCCCTATAACCTGACTTTAAGTGACACTGACTTGGCTAGAGATTTGTTATCCTTTCTCTTAATGACAGTAACCAAATGTAAATTAATTTCTAATTTCATATCTTTGTAAGCCAAATCCATCTATAATAGCATCTAAGAACTGCAGTGAGTCACTGTGGCACAGCCCAAAATAAGTAGGTGGCCATCAAGGCGCTACTGTTAGGAGAGAGAAGGATTTATCATAGAGTACTGAGCGATGGCAGATCGTTTGTCCACTGTGTACCATTCCGGAGTCTTGTAAAGCATCTTAAATTACATTCCAGCTTAGGTCCGCCATTGTAACTTTATTTCGGTGTCTGCTTGAAGCGCACCGATACATCACACAAAATAACGAAGGACAAGTTTATTTTGGCTTATACAGGACTTTCACTTAAGCTGTAGTGATCCCTCCTTGGGGGCATTTGGGAATGTAGGAACACAGGTAAAGTGTAAACAAGAGCTGGCACAGTATTTCAAAATGACAGAATGCTGTTCTAAGCTAAATAAAAACTGACATCTTAAACGACACAAAAACATCCGATCTCTATTTTCGTGCTATAAATATTTTAGTAATAGACACACTATCATTCTAAAGTGTAAGGTAATATTTTTGTATTCAACTATTATTGATACTTGATACTTTTTCAATGTGTTAAACTGATGAAAACTGAAAGAAAAAGACTTTTTTTTTAGAACTGGTTCCAAATTTCCAAGAACCGGGTATTCGATAAGATGCCTGCATTTTGAATCTGCTTAACGATTCCTGCGTTTGCTNTTTCCAAGAACCGGGTATTCGATAAGATGCCTGCATTTTGATTCTGCTTAACGATTCCTGCGTTTGCTTTTTAATGTGGTTTAAAATGATTTAAGTGCAGGAACGGAAAGAATTTGTGCCTTGTTTGCGTCCAGCGCACGCGTCTGAAACGCAGCATAAGCACAAAGATCCGAACTGTTCTCGATCTGATTCATGCATTTCCATTGCAGAAAAGGTTGTTCCGAGCCAGAACTGACTTCTTTCATATTTATCGACCAGTATGCAGAAAACTACGTCAGTATATCAGCATAAACACAGACGCTTTTGTCTTAAGTGAACGTAAACAGATGACGAAAAACAATGCACGTGTACAGTGTTTTTAGATCTGCGTGTGTTCGGTGTTAATGAGACAGCAGCCTAAAAACGCACTGCTTGTCATTAATTTGAATCAAAGAACAAAAGAAAATCATTCACTGATCTTCACTGAGTATCTTTAATAACTTTAAAGATTTTATTTTTAAAATTTAAGGAGAAAAAAAAAAAACTATGCAGTGTTTTTAAACTTTTAATTACAGTTTCTGTACCTGAAATTTGGTTCAGTTGTATTTATTTATGCTATTGCTAATTGATTGTTTGTTCCTATTTTATTACTGACTGTTTACTTAACTTTAAATTTATATTAGTCTAGTTGTTTTTGCTGTGGTATTTTTTATTAAAAGCATAGGAAAAAGTTCCTTTTCTGTAGGCTGCTGATTTTTGTAATATTCAGCTGCAACAGAAGGCTTTGTATGTCTGACTTTTTATCTTATTGGAATCGAAACTAGGAATCGATAAGAATTGAAGTCGATAAGCAGAATCGGAATCGGTAAAATGCAAATAATACCCAACCCTACTGACGACTGTTTCTCTAATTTCAGTGAGTTGATCGTGGTATTCACAAACTGTTTGCTCTTGAAAGATGGCTCAGTACCCAGTTTATTTGGACTAGCTGTCTCAGTTAAATCTCAACTTGTAAGTATGACAAATAATAGATGATTATATTTTCTACTGAGTGAAAGGAGGGGTTTAGAGAGACTGAATTGACTGAATTCAAACGAATCATTTGAGAATTGTTGGAAAATGAAGTGATATTAAATGCATATTTTGAGAAAACAAAAGCTGTTTGACCTTGCATGCATGTAAGCCTATTGTAGAAGACTCCCAAAACAATATTAGGAACCTTAAAAATGGCATAGTAGGGGCATTTTAAAGAAATATTACCAGCCTCAAACTGAAAAATGACCTAATAGGACCTGCAGAATGTTTGTCCTCTTTTATACAATTATAAAGATGCTTTTTTTAAAAAAACATGTCTTTCTCTTTTTTTCTTTATAACCTATTTTATTTCAAATATTTATTTTTTATGCTACAACATAAAACTGACATTAACCGATACAGTGAAGGGAGTTTTATTGTGGCTGACATCATCAAACTAATGCCACGGTGACATCAGCAAAGTGTCTTATAATCTTGTTAGAGACGAGCTGGCTTTTACCCTTCGAGTGGGTTTTCTGTGCGATACTGTGTTTTTTACAGGCACTTATTTGGCACTGCTGATGACATCATATGATCTAATGTGCCAGTGCAACCTCGGTCTATTGTTAAATGAATAATAAGAAAATTTGAGAGTGTGTGGGAGATGGATAAGCGAAAAAGAAAAGGACTGTGTGTGTCTGTACACGTCCGCCTGTAAGTGTATGTTACATATTTAATTTATATCTGCCCCTCTATTTTGTTCTTTTCTCCCATAATGCACCTCTCTAATACAGATGGGATAAAAGCAGCTTCAATGGGGCAGAAAACAGCTTTAGTGTTTAAGGCCTGGCTCTCTTTCCTTCAGTTTTCTTTCTCTCTCTGCTCCCTCATATAGACCCTAAAACACATATGCCCAGACCTCATTCCAGAAACTGAACATGCAAACCACATAAAGCAGCTCATCGAATATTCAGTCCTGCCCCCTCAGTTTGCGTTAGTGCTCCCTGCCCTTTTTTTCCCATATCAGAGGTGGAAACATGGATAAAAAAAAATGCGTCCCGGCGCCTTCATTTTTAATAACGCAAGAAGGAAAATCTGGGTTTACAGTGAAGCGAAGCATCCTCCAGGACCCTCACATACACACTCTCAAAACACACTCAAGCTCCCCCCAGAATACACCGCAAAAAGACATGCAGTTGAACTTGATCAAAGCAGGCTAAGAGACACAGCAGTACAAGAGAGAAAGGATGTATAATACTATAGAGATAAAGGCCATTCTGAAACATTCTAAAGCAATAGTTCACACAAAACTTAAAATTATGGCATTATTACAGTAAGTCACTCCAAACTTAATGGATCACAAATGGACACATTTTTAAAATCTTTACATGGTTCTGTCTAACTCCTACTTGTTTAAAACTCTTCTTTTGTGTTTCATGGGAATAAATATGACTAATATAATAGGAGCTGCACTTAGAGATCAACAGATAATCGATAACTGAGACGGGTCTACCTACAAATGTACAAAAAACGTAGATGCAGTACGCAGTCACAGTATTTAACGATCCACTTGTACAATACTGCAATACAAACAGTAAAGTAAACTTACACTCTTTACTTAATTTTCAAACAATTTGTGATTTAAATAGAAAAACTTGGCATGATAAACATGTTGTGTAGAAAAACAGTCCTGTGCTAATAGCATCCATCACGTACGCAAAAGTTACAATTTAGGATGCCAAATATTCTATAGTGCTAAATCAGCTATGTCTAACACTAAAATCATTCAATTTAACACAGTTAACACATTTACCTAATTTGACACTAAAGCAGTTTTATTCTGTTCAGTCCAATCAGTAAGACTGAGACCATCACAAGTCGAACTTAATGTAACGGTCAGAGGTTATTTGCTATTTTATGTAAGGAAATGTTACTATTAAATGCAAGAAACTTACATACATGCCCATTTACACTTCTCTTTTAAAAGTCAGAGGTCTTTTTTTTTTTTAAATAAATGTTTAATAAACTCAATGCTGATCTTTTGAACTTTCTATTCATAAAGGAATAATACTGGGAAAAAAATACTACACATTCTCAACTGTGATAAATATTTTGTGAGCACCAAATGTGACACTAAAGAATGAAAAATTCAGCTTTGCCATAACACGAATAAATTATATTAAATATAAATGACGTAGTAAAACATTTCCATGAATGTTTTAAAACAGTTACTGTAATTGCGATAGTATTTTTACAATATTACTCTTTTTACTGTATTTTAATCAAAGAAATGCTGCCTTGGCAAGTGGAAGACACTTTTCCTACAGACACATCAAAAAAATCTCACTGACTCCTTATTAAATGTGAAAGGATCTGACAGTAATTGTGATATTTTCTGCATTTCTATTTCTGTTTATTTCAGACTTGGAAATGCATTGTGCTTGACATGTTATTGCACAGCCAATACAGCCAAGGCTATATCTGCCTCTGTATCAAAAGGAACTCTTGGAGATGATTTAAAGAAGGGATGAGAAGTGTTATGGGAGACAGCAAGCAGGGGGCCTCTTAATGTTTGAGTTTCATTCACATCAGCCCCAGCATTTGACTCCCTAAGCAGCGCTTCCCTCCTGAAGAGTCTCTTCAATTATTACCCTCCAAGCTCTTCAGCAGCACCGGGGCCTAATGTGTCAAATACGAAGTTGGAGCATGTCGCTCGAAGGAAATTAGATAATGAAAAATCTGAACCTTATGAATTCTAAGCAACTTTCAATATATACACTTGCCATGACAAATAACTTGTCATACATACAATGAGAGAATAAGCAGATACTAAAACAAAAAACTAAAGCAGGACTTAAAAAGAATCTACTAATCACATAAAAACTAAACGCACATTACATAAGAATTAAAACATCAAAATCACTGTCTGGTTTAAAAGAGAAACGTTTCCAACGACGAGCTTTGACAAAGTAGCACAATCCACTTACTTTGTGGTTGTATTTCATCACTGTTAAAAGGGATTGTGCATTCATCTAAAATTATCAAATCACTATTTGGAAGGGTAGTTTGAAGTGAACTCAGCCAGATGATGCAATGGGATGACATGGTCTTCTACAAGACGTTTCTACAGTTTATGTGGATGAACACTGTGTAGTAAAAGACCAATAGTCAAATGTATCCATTTGATAATGTATTAAGAATTTAAAAAATCATTGACGTTTAACGTGAAAATAAAGACAGCATCAATAAATCAATTTGCAATTGTAAACTTTGTCGGCTTTGATACTCAACTCTTTGAGGCAGCTCTGTCACTACCCCGGCCGCAGGTTTCTGTCACACCCAACTGCAACCGATTTTGCTATAAACACAGCTCATTGCCAACTTTGCAGAAACAAATAGACAGACAGAGGGACAGTGACAGGAAGATTGGCAATCCGTCAGGCTATATCTGATGCAGATGGCATGACTGATAAAGAAAATCTGTCAGGTATCTGAATTGTGTCTCGTTTAATGCCACGCAGCTAGATAATCCAAAACATGGCGCTGAATATTTTAAAAATCAAGCTTTCTGTTTAGGCCTTGGTGGAAAACATCAGATTGATGCCAGATATGAAGAAATATTCTGCAGTGGGTTGCTGTAAATGCAAAGTCGAGGACAATTAAAGCACATAGAGCCAGCAAGGGAGTAATGCATGCTTACCTTTTCAGCCATTGTCATGGCAGAGCCGCCATGGATTCCCAGTATGGGCATGGAAGTCTGAGAGGAAACAAAGTCCAGCATCTGTGCCACGGCTTCCTGGTCCGTGCCGTCTCCATAGACCAGCCCGTGCAGTCTCTGTCGGGACATGAGCTCACACAGGTGTGTAAGCATACTTCCTGGGTCCGTTTGGTTCACCTGGACACTGAGAACAGTCACATCCAGAGGCGCACCTATCCCACGAGCCGGACGCAGGGCTGATTCGGATACGGTGGGAGTTTGGCCCAGTATCACCGCTACACTCAGGGATGGAGGCTTCTCTGCAGCCTGCGACCAACCCAGCAAAGCCCATAAGACCATCAAGCAGACTACAGCTCCCATCATTCCTGGCTTCAGCCCCTGTTAAGATGAGAAGTTTTAAAAAGATGCAAAACAAGCTGAGTCTCACCAATCAGGCTTACCAGATCTCAACTAGACCAAAATCAGAGAACACACATCCATAAATTACATTCCGCCTGTTACTTTGCACGCAATGATTCATTGGAGGGGGAACTGGGAAGCGAATCTGGAAGTCAAGGTTTTAAAGGTTAAGATGATATGGTACTCCGTTCAGCTACTCAATCATTTCAAGTCAATACTTTTCAATTAGCCTAAACAGTTAAATGGAACAGTGGTTCACTTATTAGCAATTAACTCTGATGTACTGTCTTACAATATGTCATCGTGGTTGCATTTAAATGGCCCGTCTAATTGATAGGACTCTTCAATAGTTTATTACGATTCTAGGCAGAATTTGATGCCTGAATGATTCCAGATGGCTAGTGTAGCTGTCTCTTAAATTATAGTAATAATTGATGAAACCATGCACTAACTGGAGTGCATTATAACTTCATGAGTGAAGAACAGCTTACACATGGTTAAATTTAAGTGCGCTGATGTCAGCGGTTCAAAGATGGTTCAATCTCAAGAGATTGAATGTAAAAGTCAACTTTGGAATGAAGGAAACTGTACATATGGCTTAAAGGAATAGTTCGCTCCAAAACTCAATCAACACCTATCCCTATTCATTTTCACGGTATGGAAAATAGCAGTGGAAACACACTTCAAAAAAATGTCCTTTTATGTTATCTTTTTATGTTAAAGAAGAAAAACCATACAGATTTGGAACTAAACAGTGAGTGAATAATTTACAATATTCCTTTAAGGTAAAAAAAAAAAATGATATAGATTTTTTCCTGTTCATTTGGCTCCTTTTATCAAGGTAGAGATACTTTGCTATCAAACAAGCTTTGATAGCAAGATTGATCGAATTCACTCTGAACTTTTCACTCTCAGAAATGTCACTGAATACACCTGCTTCATCCCTGGAGTTTAGTCATCAGTCATATTTGCGCCTCCATTTCATTCACAGACTACCTTGGGCCATAGCCCATAACCACAATTGAACAAGTACTCAGATGATGTTGAGAATTATAACAAAAATATATTAACTAGTACAGTCAAATATCCTGTTTCTCATTTAATTAGTAACATACAAGCAGGGCATATATACAGTAGCATCATGAAATTGTGTCAGTTTGTCTCTTAATATACTGTATGTGCCAGGGCATGTAATTTAAAATCAATAGTCATCATGACAGAAAAATCAATAAAGCGAAATAGACCCTACATTCTCCACAGCTTGAATTTTGGGAGTTTGTTTGGGGTGCTCAGCAATGAATGATGTGATAAGAATGTGCTGCCATCAGCTTCTATGAGTACTACCATTTTATATCACCAGTCCTCAACAAAGGACAAAGCTTTGCAGAAGCTCATGAATGCACAGCTTAACAGAAAAAGTCCTACATTGGAATATTAGATGGAATATATTGCAAATACATACTGTATATGTGGGTAGTTTAATAATAATAATAGAGAAATGAACATTTTCAACATCAGCACATTTTTAAGAATTTTATCAGCATTTCATTTTTTTTTAAAAAGTCCTGCAATGTGACATTTTTTTAAGTCTAAATATTCCATATAGCCTCTTAATTAAGGATGCAATCTGTGCTTGTGTGTATATATATATATATATATATATATATATATATATATATACATATATATATATATATATATATATATACACACACACACACTACATACAAGCAATTACATGAGCATGCTGGTTTTTATTAGTAATTTTAAAATTACAACATTGATTTAGCAATGCATGAGCAGAAGTGGATGACTATTACTGCCTGATGCATTATATAATTCCTCCTACAATGTCATTTTTGAATAAATGAAGCAAAGACTTGTTTAACACTTGACAAACTAATAATTTATTGATGCGTTTTCAATTGTTGGCAAACACTTATAGCAGATAGTAAGAGGGTTTTGTTTCTGACAGCTTAAACATTCAGCTGTATTGTGAAGCATACTAATTAGCGCCAATCACATAATTGCCTAATTGCTTTCTTGATGGTTGCACTGGTAGGTTGTGAGGGTCCAAAAGTGGTACATGCCTCAATGACCACATTAGAGATTCCAGAGACTTGCAGTTGTGCTCTGTTACCCCTGTAACTTTCTCATTTAGCACACTTGCTAACGTCCATAATTGGCATACTCACAGAGCTACCCCAGCAAAGCAACCTTGCCCTTAAGTCTACCCCGGACTAGCACTTAGTGTTTGCAAATGCAGTGCATCACTTTGCATCTCGTTCACTCGTTATGCATGTGCATCTGTCAGATTTGTTGGACGTTTTACAAGTAAACGGTGTGTAATGTTTTCAGTCACATTAAACATCACCTTCACCCTAAGCTTGCAGGATACATCTGAAGAGCAGCCAAGGATCAAAATAAAGACAGTTCGTTTTGCTTACATACAAAAACAGACCCATGGATTTTTACGCATCAAAATTTAAGCAACGCTGCCAAAAACGTCTCGCCAAAAGGAGTGTTTGTACAAGTGAGGTTTGAGTATATGCCTGGAAGTACCAACCACAGTTTTGATGGTCTGTCACAGCCCATATTTCATAATTCAAAACCACAGCATAAAGTGCCAAGTGCGGATCGGCTCCTCTGTTAGCAGAATATCACCGCTGAGATCACTTCTCTTCGCAGGCGAATGGGGAGCTTGTGGGTGGATTTCTGAGTTTGACTGTGTGGAAAGGTGGAGGGGTCAATAGTTACGAGTACTCTCAAAATAAGCACCTGCACTAGGTCCTCCTCCCCCATCCATCTCTTTTTCTGACCAGCACATACGCTCATATATTCTTCTGTTTAAGGTCCAAAACATATTCTACCTATATATTTGAATGCAGGCAGTTTACAAAATGTGAAGAAAACTAGTATTACATAGTCCGTTTTCTCTTTCTGGTCAACTACTGTTATGGTGAAGCAACAGTTTTAAGAAAATCTTGCTATGAAAGTTTAAAGTCAATACATATTATAGCAACTTTCATTTTCATTGTCAGAAATTTTGAAGGTAATTCCATTGCCTTGAATCCTGAGATTTAGTAACACCTCAAGAGCACATTAAGTATGTTCAACAGGGCAGCGCATTAGCCAAGTGCTCATGTCTGCGTTCACATATTTGATTAAACTATGTTTCTGGCCTAAGGCATCACAAGAGTTTGCCCAATATAGCAAACGTAGGAATGCATGGCTGTATATATCTGGGCGTTCAGTTAAGGTCATTTTATCAAGACGTGTATAAGTGCCTCTATACATGAATGTGTGGGTAGGGAGGGGGCGCTTTTTAAATATTTCAGCTTCTAAAATTGTATCCTCCATTGCAGGAAAGACTATTTCAGGCCTGGTCCTGTAAGCAAGAGGAAAACATCAAAAATGTGCTTGGACAACGTGACTGCACCCAAATCTGCAAGTCCCTCATTCCCCGTTTAGATCGAACCCGCGAAACAACGGCGCCCCCTGTCGGATCTCTCTGCCAGCCGCTTCACACCTATTACTAAAACGTTCAATATTTAAAACGTATCTTACCTTGCGTGTCACGAGGTGTCAGTGAAGAAGACTCGCCGTGGTTGAAATGTGCCATCTGTGAAACTGACCGATGTCTTGTGAATGTTATCCACGAAGATTTCCTCACAGAGAAGGCGCGTTTCTCGGCGCATTTTTTTTTTCAGACCTTCGGCGAACCACCTTGACAGGAGCTTAAGTGTTCAGTGTTCTGGAAAAAAAAAAAGTCAAGCAAAATCCTTACACCTGGGTAACAAAAATGACAGAACTCATTATTTAGTGTATTTTTTATAACTTCTCGCTCGTGTTCAGTTGTCTACGAGAGAAAAGCCACACCAAACGGCTTCGCGAGTGGGCAAACTGATCTGCGTGGAAGCGTAACGGTTCCCCCGCACGGAACCAAGTCACCTCAGAGGCTGACTACAACACCACATAACCGTGTTTTAAACAACACCTATCAGTGAGCTTCGAGAGTGAAGTCCGTGATTAAAAGGTGTGTGAGAGACCCGGCGTGTTTAAATAACGGCCGGTGTGGTATTCCCCTCACGCGCGACGCGCGCGGGGTTTGTCTCTATGTAGGGCGCTCGCTCGCGCAGCAGGTGTTGCGCATCAAGGCGGTTGAAATAATTTCTCCCGTCACAAAAATAAGCCGATGATTTCGTCAACGGGAAGCTCCAACGACTCCCAGCTGGCTATGAGAGAGCGAGCGAGCCCACATTTGGTAAGGAAAAATAATACGTTCTTTGATGTTTTATTGAAAGTAAAAAGAGAACAACTCACCTAATATCCCCGTTATACATTTCCAATACACAAGCCAGGAAATTAAACCGCGTCCTCAGTAGTCTTCATCGTATAACCTTGATCTTTCTTTATAAACAAATCCGTCAAGTTCAGCGCTCTTAACGGCGTAATTCCACCAGTGCCCTTGTGTTTACCGTGTCCATTCCTTACAGAGATTAACCAGAAAAAGGAAAAGAAAAAACACGTTCACTGATTCAGTCGACATACAACGACCACATGGATTTTCACCTTAATATTTCTGTTATTTTTTTTTCTGAGAGCCGAGTGCTTTCCGCAGTGGAGCTTGTGGAACAGGTCCGTGTGCCGCCTCTGAGGGGGGATTCCGTCAATATCGCATCCTTTTGGAGAAAAAAAACAGCAACGCGCCGTATTCAGTCGTTAAAACGGCGATAACGGGGATGAGGTGTAGTTTGGATAGAGATTCCTCTGCGACACCATCGACTGAACTCGAGACATCATGGCAAACTGTCGAGCGCATGTACGCTCCTTAACATCTCAGCGCGGAATTGAGACTGTACTTGCCAATGCCTCCCACGCGCTCCGCGCCAAATTCAACTCAATTCTCATACCTTGCCACTTATAATTAAACACAAACACATACGTTTCATATACGAATTTGCTGTCTGTCAGTGCAAACAGACTAGTCTTATCGCTTAACAATTTGAGGAAAACATTTGGTTATGAGGCGCGTTCATATTTCCATCCAACTTTACAGACCATTGCTCTCAGACGCTCACGAGTAGATGGTAGATTGAGGCTCTCTCTCTCTCTCTCTCTCCATCACACACATGAATACAGTCAAATGATAATGAGCACCATTAACAGTCCCTGCGCACGATGGGCGCGTCAAAACTGTGGAAAATTCTCAATCACACGACGCCTCAGTAAACAAGTCATTTTCCCGCTAGATGTTGCAAAACCATGTCCCATCCACTGTCGCCTCCACGTGTTAAAAAGAGCAAAACAGTTCAACGAACCGACTCCGTCTCAATGAAAACGGTGATTTTGGGCTTGCTCCGTTTGCGCCAAAATTGGTGGTTCGTAATGAGTCAGACGCTCCCAGCTGTGTAATTTCCCTGTAGGAAATCCACGGGAGCCGTTATGATCCTCAACTCATGCAATTAAATCAAATGATTTTATGCTCTAAGATCATTCACCCAGTCAAAGGGAAAACTGCTTGACAAGTCTATTTAAAGTCTTTTAAACTTAAGATTATGACCGCGTGTTTAACTATAGATGTACAGAAGGCACGCGTCCCCCCAGATTTTTGAGCCAAGTGGATTTTAATGCAAATATCTGTATCTTTAAAAAATTAAGCCGCACCATTACTGTGGGTTTAAAAAAAAAAAAAAAAAAAAAGAATTTGCCTTCTGGTCATGTCTAACCTTACAAAATCTACTCCACAGAAAGTTCAGCAGATTACCACAGAATTCATAAAATGCAACACTATCTGATTCCTTTACCTGACAATAAGAGTACAATACTCTCAGCTATGTTTTATTACAGTTTACTGTATTGAAATTCATTTTGAAGATTCTCTCCCCAAAATAACTCAGAAAATACTTAATAAAAAACACCACAGATTCCACCTGGGCCTAGTCATGTCTTATCTCGCCTAGGGTACTGAATGAGTCAGAATTGCCACTGGTGCCCCCTGAAAAAAAACTCGCTGTTTAGATATATTTAAAATAATGATGCATTTCTACTCTAAAAGAGAAGGTCGAACCTTATTTGAAACATTAGCATCATTTTATCATTTTTTTTGAAAGCATTTGTAGCACTTTATAGGCTACTGCTATTCACAAGACAGATCAGCCAGCTCACTATTTTATGGTTACCAGGAAACTACGTTTCAGTATGATGTAACACTACAAAACCATTTAACATATATATCATTTAACCATTTAACATAAACAGGCGTGCATCCGCAAGCTTTGCCTCAGGAACACTGTCTTGCTGTTTTTCATCACAAGCATTATAATTACTCATTCTTTATAGGCCAAACTTTATATACTAATATATTCATATTTAGAAATTACCCACTTTGACAACCTACTTTCCACACATTGATTTAAAAAAAATAAAACTGAATACAAGCATGCAAACCACTATAAAGTGCATCTGACATATCAAAACTCATATACTTCGTAATGTACTGCTGCTTTTTGTTACCCCCAGCATTTTTTGTCTCCCTCAGCCAACCAATCATGTTTCAGAATAGGCTGGAAAAGGACGTTTTACAGTCCAGTGAACAAATTTCAAGATGATAAACTTTACCATTTGTAACAGCAGGTCCATTGTGATTATCCATGTCTGTGTATCTAA
Source organism: Poropuntius huangchuchieni (assembly GCA_004124795.1). Taxonomy (NCBI): domain Eukaryota; kingdom Metazoa; phylum Chordata; class Actinopteri; order Cypriniformes; family Cyprinidae; genus Poropuntius; species Poropuntius huangchuchieni. Next base: position 3,182 of record SCHK01189599.1, on the reverse strand, counting down.
GTTTGGAAACCTATGCCCATTATCTGCTTGCTTGAGCAAATAATGCAAATTCATGGCTCAAAGGGAACTCTGATTTGCTTTGGCAGGAAAGATTTTCCTTTTCTTTTTCAAATCATACATCATCTCATATACAGACACACTTCAACAAAACATTTACAGTAGCAGATTCAAAAACTTTCAGACTTCCAGTGGCTCAAACAGTACAGAATGGAGCTAACAATGCCAAGGTTGAGCGGTCTGATAAAATGTATTTCTTGAATGGAAAGTAACAAACAAACAAACTGGAATGTATTTCTGCCAGCTATCTATTCTATTCGTTAATTCCCTGTCTAATTAGAAAACACAGGTTTGTGTTTATGTGTGGGCATGGAAGCAGTATTGAAGCCCCAGAGTATCTGTAACAATTATTAACAAATCTTTTATACTGCGTGTGAATCACTCAAAGACACAAGTACTTATTTGCTTGTATTAAATCAGCCCTAATGCGGAGTTAAACTGGGTCAAATTAGGAGTTGTTTACTTATTAAATGAAAGCCCAGAAATGACTTGAAAGGAGTCGCAGGTAATTATCCAGAAAGCTCATAATGAAACAATTTTACGACTGAGAACAGATAATAAATTTTAGACACATTTTCTTTTAAGGAGAGCGCTATACACAAATGATATGCTTTGGCAACAGACGCAAGCTCGTGTTGACTAATGAAGATCCCATTTTCTTGGACTGTTTGGATTTACAATAAACATTTAATTTCCCACATCTCACATCACTAACAAACATCAATAAATTGTAATTTCGACGCAGACGAAATAAACCGAGTGCAAAATACAGTAAGGCAATAGCTACAGCTTTGCAAAATATGCCCAACTTCATGAATTAATGAAGAAGGAATTAAGAAATAAAGGAGTAAAGAAGAAATGAAAGAGAGGTTTGCATGAGTCTGTCATGAGCACAAAAAAGTGGGAAAATTCTGTCTCCATGGTAACCCAATTTTCAGTGTCACCACTTTTGTTACCAAACAGACCATGCTACATTACATAAAACACACACTCACACCCCCCTTCACACACAGACAAATGTGCGCACACACTCACAAACATACATTCACTCACTCAATAGAACAGCAGTGTTTCGCTCTAACAATAGTATTTGCATGACAGTTTTAGCTTTGACACACCATAATATCTCTAGAACATAGCCATCTTTTGTAATTACTTTATTATTTTTTTATTAAAAGTAGTCCGAGAGCAAACTTTAACACCCTATCTATCCCAGAAACATCTTGAGCTATTCAAAACGGAAAACAGTACGACAGTGTTTACTATAACGTTAATTATGCAGTTATGGAAAATATTTAAACTAATTGCATTTGCAGTTAGTTTAAATGAAATATAATCTTAGCCCTAATGCATCTTTCTTTATACACAACATACTAAAACAAATGCACTCACACGAGCCGTGATAACATGCATGCTTTCACACATACTGTGAGAATCACATTCTGCACATAAGCTCAAGAGAGAGTGGTGGGGTGTTTATAATGTCTTTAAAATGATCTGTAGCCTTTAGTTTGAATTAAAATGTGAACCTATCTTCATCTAATTTATAATAATAGATAGATAATGCAGAAAACAGCATCATTTTTCCTCGAATGATTCATTCACTAGAGAAAGTTTAATGTCTCATTTTATTTGCGATGTCATTTTGCAGGATGTCCAATTTTGTGGTAAATAGTTCAATTTATTACATTGATTCCTGTTTTATACGCTTAATGCAGAATGATACAGTACATAGTGTGAAATGATGTTGAATAATGGATGCAGTATTATCACAATGCAATGTGGAGGCTGCCAAGCAATCTTACAAACAACAATACATACTAAATCAGAGGTCATCTCAGGCCAACACTTGTTACTAATTTAATAATAAAAGCCATCACAAACACATACAGTACATCAAATATTAAAGACATAAACTACAGAGGTTTTCAGAGCCTTGTGTATTCAATATCCAGCACATGGTCATTAAATGAATTTGAATTCTCATTTTGTATTCAAAATAGTGAGCTTTACATTATTATCTATAGGATATATATGTTATTGCAGATGAGTGGAGGGGGGAAAATGTCTGAATTCAAACTGAAAGCATATGTACAGCTGAACCAGATGTCCTTTTTTTTTCTCCAGGTCATTAACATATTTGAGACCCTTGTCACGTTTCTGTATTGGTCTGATATTTGTCCCATATATAAAACAACTACTTTGTTATGCCTACTGTTCTGGCAAAAAAAATGTGACATCTGGGCAACATACTTATAGGATAATTTCCTTTTTGATGATGGTAATTTCAGTCAGATGATCCAATTAATGAGATGAATGGGGAGAGAATTTGAAGGCTCTTCTGAATACTAATGAGCAAGGTGTACAATATTGCAAGAACTCATAAACAGCCAGCTGGACAATGATATTCTCTTGTTTCCACCGCAGAAATCACTATAACACCATATGATTAAGAAAGTAGGCCTAATGTAAGGGGCAATATCACTGCTACCCAAAAAGGCAGTTTAAAGACCGTTTTAACCAGTGATTCAGTACCTTGATATTTCTGTGGTTTATTTGATAAGACAGTTGTGTCCAGCCTGTTCCTGGAGGGCCCCTTCAATGCAGGGTTTAGCGCCAGCTGTAATTAAACATACCTTAACCAGCTAATCAACTAAGTTTCTCAGACTTACTAGAAAGTAAGTGTTGTGAGGCAGAATAGAGAAAAACTCTACAAGTAGGATTGCGCACTCAAATTCATTTTAAGTAGTGTAGCCTATGTCAATAATTATTTCAGTTTACCGTTTCCATCTTGTTAGATATCTACGACGGAGTTTTAGTGCCTCGTTAAAAAATTTTAAAAAATTAAAATTACGAGATTAAAGTCGTAATATTCGAGGA
>SCHK01189386.1:648-14712 GCA_004124795.1 Poropuntius huangchuchieni | reverse complement strand
TAAATTATTTAATGTAGAAATTACGTTTGTTTTTTCTGTAGCATTTACTTCGCCACAAAATCCTTTTTTTTTTCAGTACAGAATGTTCTGAGAATGTTCCCTGTTAGAAAAAGTTCTTTATAGTGGAAATGGTTCTTTAGATTTAAAAAAAAAATGGCTTTCTTAAATATGGTTCACTGAAAAAGAACCAAAAATGTTTCTTCTATGGCACTGACACGAAAACTCTCTATTAGAACCTTATTTTTTAGTGTATGATGAACATCAATCCTACTGATAATCTGCTTTTGAAAAAGTGTTTCGTATGTCTTCTCGTTTCTTTACTATGATTTTTTTGTTTATTTTTTTGTAAATTATGTGTGTATGTTCTTTGTTAAGAGCTAAATCGGCCACTGAGAGATGAGGGTCTCTAAAAGAGAGTCGGCCACTGATAAAGTGTCAGATGAAGGTACTGAAAAGACAGTGAAAGACGATGCAGTTCATCTCAGGAGGACCATAGGCCTGCTGCCGTCAATTTCCTTCATCATCGGCACCGTGGTGGGCAGCGGCATCTTCATCGCCCCCAAAGGCGTGTTGATGAATTCGGGCAGTGTGGGATTGTCCCTGCTGGTCTGGGCTCTGTGTGGCGTCCTCTCCACTTTTGGTGAGGAACATCTTCGGTGCTTATACACTAGTTTGGAATAATGTTTAATGATTTGGAAAGAAGTCTCCTATGCTTAACCAAGGCTGCATTTATTTAAGCAAAATGCTGTAAAAAAAACAGTAATATTGTGAATTAATAATCATTTAAAATAACTTTTTTAATGTTTTATTATACTTGAAGAATGTAATTTATTCCTTTGTTTCAAAGCTTCAGTCTTCAGTGTCATTCTGATCTTTTTTAATTAACATCAATGTTAAAACAGTTTTTGCTGCTTAAATATTTTACAGTGCTATCTAAATGTTTGGGATAAACAAGATTTAGAAGAAAAAATAATACTTTTGTTTAGCAAGGATGCATTACATTGATCAAAATTGATAGTAAGATATTTATATAACAAAATATTTTTATTTCAAATAAATGCTGTTCTTTTTATTTATCAAAGAATTCCGGAAAAAAGTATCTGTCAGGGTTATGTTTTGTCTAGTTGGATTTTTGTTCTTACATCTTGATTTCATGTTTGCTTTTTTAGTTAAGCCTTTAACATGTCTTAGTTACTTTCTTTAGTTACTGATTACGTTCACCTGTCCATCATTAATCACCCCAGAAAATGAACATACTGTCATACATTTACTCAAGTTTTTCCAAACCTGTATGAGTTTCTGTTTTATGCTGAACACAAAAAATATATTTGAAGAATGAGAGTAACCAAACAGCTGACAGTAGCTATTCCTTTGTAGATAGTATGTAGAAGTCAATGGGTACCGTCAACTCTTTGGTTAACAAAATTCTTCAGCATATCTTCATTTTTGTTTAAAACATGACTTTTAGTAATCCAAGTTGAATTCAATTTTTCATATACGCCATGTTCTCCTCAGGTGCTTTATGCTATGCTGAACTGGGCACGAGCTTTACAAAATCAGGCGGTCATTACACTTACCTGTTGGAGACCCTGGGGCCCCTGCCTGCCTTCCTGAGACTGTGGACTGAGTTCATTTTCATCAGGTGTGTGTGCATGCAGTGTTTGTATTTTACTGTGTTTACAGAACCTGAGTGAGTCCAATCATAATGTCATTTCAGACCTGCAGTGGCCTCGTACGTGTCTCTGGCTTTTGGCCAGTATGTAGTGGAGCCGTTATTCATGCCGTGTGCCGCTCCAACAGCTCTGGTCAAAATCGTCAGCATGCTGGCTGTTAGTGAGTGACTAATTACTTTATTTGTTACTTCAGTCTAAACATCTAAATCTGTCAAAAAACTACAAATGATGTTGTAAAACTATAAACCGTTCTGCCTAGCGTTTGTGGTGGCAGTGAACTGCTGGAGTGTGACAATGGCAGCTCGTACACAGGTCTTACTGACCTTCATCAAGATGTTTGCTCTGGTTCTGATCATCATCCCAGGCATCATGGCTTTGGTCAATGGTAAGAGTCACATGCTGTTTTATCAGCTGCAATACAGTACTCATTTAGGATTACTCTGGAATCTTTTCAAACAAATCATATATCCATTTTACTTCCATAAACCTGTGTGAGAAATTGAAAAGGAGCTACGTTTGTTTTGTTTTTTAAAGACAAATCTAGATCAAGTCTTGAGGAACGTCATTTGTAAGGCCTTAGTTTAAACTCAGGTCAAACAGATCTGAATGCAAAAAAGTATAATTTTATATATCTTAAACTTTTTAAATTAAAATAAACATTAATAATTCCTTTTGATCTTGGCTCATTTCAAAGGTTTGATTTCTATACAATTTTTGATGTATGAATTTTATATGTATCTCTTCCGGGTCAAAATGGACCTGAATATGTTATAAGATGACATTTTTTTTCTATTTCAGGGAAAACTGAAAATTTCCGGAATGCCTTTGACTCAGATTCTTTATCTCTGACCAAATTACCTCTGGCCTTTTATTCAGGTCTTTATGCATATGGTGGATGGTGGGTATTAGCAGCAGCGTCAAACATATAAAAATCTAAAGGGATTTCCAAAAATAAAGTAAAAGTGTTTACTTTTGCTTACAGGTTTTATTTAAATTTCATAACTGAAGAGGTAATTAATCCAAACAGGTATTCAGAAGTTCTTGCATTGCCAAATTGTTAACTTATTTTGAATATTTTTTCAATTATTATAATTAAATAAAAACTCAATTTCTCATATATTCCTATTAGAACCGTCCCATTGGCCATCGTTTTCTCTATGGTGACTGTTACTGTGTTTTACGTGCTGGTCAATGTGGCTTACTACACCATGATGACTGCGAATGAGTTACTGATGTCAGATGCCGTGGCAGTGGTTAGTAGTGGTCTTTGGAGATGTTATTACAGACTTTAGTTTGGAGAATAAATGTCATGACTTTGCTCTCCTTAATGTATTACAGACATTTGCAAGTCGGGCTCTGCAGGGTGTAGCTCCAGCGATACCAGTATTAGTCGCTCTTTCCTGCCTTGGAGCTCTTAATGGAGGATTTTTTGGTTCACCCAGGTAAGGGTCTCATAAACGCAAAGGCGAAAGATGTTTTATATCTAAAAGTATGTTTTATTTTTGTAGCAGTCTTTGACTTTGACCAGTTAAAAGTTAAAAGAATAGGACACTCATAAATGAACATTTGCTAAAAATTTACTCACTCAGTAAATGAGTTTGTTTCAAGAAATTTAGCATTACATCACTTGCACACCAATGGATCCTCTGCAGTGAATGGGTGCCGTCAGAATGAGAGTCCAAACAGCTGATAAAAACATCACAATAATCCACAAGTAATCTACAGGACTCCAGTCAATCAATTAGCAATTTGTTAAATGAAATGATCTGTGTGTTTGTAAGAAACTAATTCATCATTAAGATGTTTTTCATTTCAAACCATTGCTTGTGGGTAAAATATGAGTCTTCTATCCATTGCTTTCTCTAGTAAAAAAGTTGTCTCGTCAGCTTCAGGAGAGAAATATGCACACATTATACCCATTTACAAGCAAAAACAATCCAAAACAGTTCTAAACAAATGTGTGGGTGGATTGTGATGTAAGACAACATCAAGGATGGACTTTTTCACTAGAGGAAACGTTATTCAGCAAACGTTACCCATTCACTGCAGAGGATCCACTGGTGAGCAAGTGATGTAATGCTAAATTTCTCCAATTTTGCTCCACTGAAGAAACAAACTCATCCACATCTTGGATGGCCTGGGGCTAATGTTTCAGCAAATTTTCATTTTTGGGTCTGCTATTCCTTTAAGATTTTATAACTCTCTTTCTGCAGGATGTTGTTTGTGGGAGCCAGAGAGGGTCACTTACCGGCTATCTTCTCCATGATCCATATCCGCAGAAACACACCACTGCCAGCTGTGCTATGTTTGGTACAATCACATCTATTCATCCTTTTCTCCCGGTTTTCTTTCATGCCTGCTTACGTTTCTCCTGATGTTTTCAGTATCCTCTGGTGATCATCATGATGTCGAGAGGAGAGATCTTTCAACTGATCAACTTTGCATCCTTCTCCCGTTGGCTCTTCATCGCCTTGGCCACTTTAGGAATGATCATCCACCGCTACAGATTTCCAGATCATCCCAGACCATTCAAGGTCCATTTAAATGGATCATTACTGATTTATTAATAGGAATTTGTCACTGTAATAATTAAACATTGTGTTGACTGTTCTCAGGTTCCTTTAGCAATTGCGGTGATCTTTACCGTAGTGTGTTTCTTCATCGTGGGCCTGTCCTTGTATTCGGACCCCTGGAACACAGGCGGCAGCTGTGCCCTCACATTATCAGGAGTACCTGTGTATTACCTGACAGTCAAGAAGTCATACATACCCGAACGCTGCAAAAAAGCCTTTAGTGAGTAACGTTAATGCAAAACACATTTATTACCTTTATGAAGATTAACCATGGTTTTACTACAAAAAAAAACATGGTTACTTAAAACATGGTTACCACAAAATAGCATGCAAATAACCATGGCATTTGTAGAAAACTTTAGTGATACAAATGGTAAACAATAGGCAAAAAAAAAAAAATACACACTTGCTATACTAAAATCATGGTTAATTTTCATTACAGTAAAAACTAAACATTCATTGCTATAGATCTTAGTCTGATTAGACACCATATTGAATTTAACACTGATGAAACAAGGTTGCGAGGGATCTTTACAATGGCACTCGCTGTGTAAATTTTAAAACTGAGTTTTTGTCAACTTAAAGTGTTTTTAGGAAAGATGTTGTTTAACAACAGTACACTCCACTGAACACACTGCATTTCTATTCCTCAAAGTCTTGTTTCCATTTCAATCGATACATAAATATGGTGTTACTCAAAGGTCAGAAAAGATCTAATGATTGACCTCTACTTCCTCTCGTGCAGATTATTTAAGCCTGCATCTACAGATATTCCTGGAAGTGGCTCAGCAGGAAGTTCAGACCTACTGATGGAGCTTCATCAAACTACAGATCTGAGTGTTTCAAAGGGCATCAAAGTTCATTTTAGTGGTTTGCTATTACTATTAATTAGATTTAATTTCCTAACCACTGCAGCATCCGCGTAGCAACGTCCTTGCACCCTATCCATTAGCACAAGCATCACTTATTTGTTCATCTAGTTTTTATTCACATCAAAGACGGCACTTTGTCTTGGGAAGACATGCTGTTGGTTTAAAGGGATAGTTCACTCAAAAATGAATATTCTGTCATAATTTATTCACTATCATGCCATTCCAAATCCATTAGACTTCGGTTAATCTTCGGTTAAAAAACACAAACAAAGATACTTTTAATGAGATCTGAGATGTTTCTGTTCCTCCACTGAACATTAAGGTAACCAAAACTTCAAAGATCCTAAAATGAATTCAAGCAGTTTAATGCAAGTCTTAATGTGATTGCTTCAGTTGATGAACTATCCCTTTAAGGACTATTTTGTATTAACAATTCACAAATGTGTTTGTATAAAGTATCCCTTTATTCTCAAAAAGTAAGTACAATAGGAAGAGAAACCAAATTGTGTGCTTTGTTGGAAATGACAATGGGTGTTTCTGGTTAAAACCTGTTACATCAGTAAAATGCCAAGTAGATAACTTTCATATTTCAATACAGTCTTCAAAAATAGTACAAAAGACATCCTATTATGTTTCCTTAAATGGCAAAGGGTCTGAATGGGACATTTTTTTGTATCACCAAAATGTTTGCTGTTGAGAAATGCTAAAGATGATTATTATTACATGACTTTGAATTCTTACAGAAACCAAGTATCAAGGCACTTGACAGCTTTTTAAATGTCTGTGCACCAATGTACTATTATTAGTAAATTGTACTTAATTTCTAATGCTCATCTTAACACCAAAAATCTGTCAACCGTTTGGATTTTGTATATTTTTTTGACATCTAGCTGTTTTTACATTGAAAGAATGCAATGCAATATATTATGAATTACCACAGCTATATTTTGATGGTAGTCTTCTAAGCATATATGAACTGCATGCTCACTAATCATTTTACATATGCAAATGAACATTAAAAGCATTGTAATACACCACAAATCTCTTTGAACTCTCATCTTGGTCATATCCAACATTCAGAACACAGTCTTAAATCATTCTTAATAGCAAAAACAAATGAATGCAGAAAAGCAGCAGCAGCAGCAGAGATGAGTCACTATTCTGACATGCTTGTAACCATGAAAACACACATTATGGATGTTATAAACAGCTCCGTATGAACACTCCAGATGAATGACTGGCAAATTCTAGCACAGTGCAACACTTACATGACCATCTGCAATTAACGAACAATCATTAAGGGATAGTTCACCCAAAAATGAAAATTCTGTCATTATTTATTCACCATCAAGTTGTTCCAGACCTGTGAGAGTTTCTTCCTTCTGTTGAGAATAAAAGAAAAAAAATTCTAAAGAATGTTGGTAACCAAAAAAAAAATACTACAACGGCAACCGTCAACTGTTCTTCTTCACAGCATCTTTTGTGTTCAACAGAAGAAACTGAGATTTGGAACAAGTGGAGGGTAAATGACAGAATTCTCATTTTTGGGTGAACTATCCCTTTAATTCGAATGTGAGTTTAGTTTTCACCCCAAATTCTCTTAAAAATCTCTTTTTGTGTGCTATTTTTACTATCATTCTCTCTGGCTAATCCAAGGTGTTCAAAATCATTCCAAAACAAAGAAATACTGTAAAATTGAGTAGTGTAATTGAATTAATCTGTTAAATCTGTATGTTCACTTATAATACACACTCCCTCTCACACACACACACACAATATTTATATATTACAACTTGTGCAAATTAATCTTATCTAAGTACATTCGTCGCTAACAGGTTTTGCTCGCAAATAAAGGCCTACACATCCAAAACACAAACACGTACAGTAAAAGGCAGTGGAATAGCAATAGAAATTAAGAAAACACTTAAGAGATCAATAGCAAGTAAATAAGAATCAAAGGCAGTGAAGGAAGTGTGAGCAGCTCGGATAAAGAAACGGGAGTCACTTCAGCTCCGGGATGAATTGGGACCAGCTGATGTTTGCCATGCCGAGCTCATCATCCTCCAGGTTGGGGAAGCTGATATCCACAAGGATTTTACTCAAGCTGTCGTTCATGGTATCCAGGACGAGGCCTTCGGTGAGGGAGCGGTTGGCGGCACCCACTTGCAACAGCTCTCTGGAGCAGGTCGGAGTGGAGCGTCTCGGAGAGGGTTTGGAGCAGGTGAGCAGCTCTCGAGGGGAGCTGAAGAGCGGCAGCTCTTTGAAAGGCGTGCTGTTGAAGCTGAAAGGCGTGTGTTCGTGTCGTTGTGGGGTGAGCTGTGGCCCGCTGGGCGTACGGATGGGGCTGAAGTCCAGCACGCCTCCCTTTCTGACGGGAGTGATCCTCCAGGGCTCCAGAACTGCGGGAAGCTTACTGGGTGTGGATGAGGAAGGGTGGCTGCTCTTGATGGGCGTTTTAAAAGTGTATTCTCTGTTTGGGCTGTCAAGGTCGGGTTTACAGGAGGGCTGGGGCTCCGGATCGTGAGTGTCTTGGAAGGTGGAGACGTCGGAGACCACGCCCGAGTCGAAGAGAGTGCTGTCGGGGTAGAGAAGGACGGGTTCCTCGGTGGCAGGCAGGACTAGACGCTGCTTGCGGCGGGAGCTGCTGTTTTCTCGCTGTTTGGTTTTGGGGGGCAGAGCTTCGGGAGTCACAGACACACTCACAGGCTCCTCCTTTATGTCCTGAGAGGTGGACGCACACAGCATCACCGAGCTCACGTCGCTCTGCGAGACCTTTCACAACATAAACAAGCATTAAACAACCAGATATTGCTCTAATTTATTTCTACACACTTCTTTCAGGTTATGAACTCCCTGCTGAAATAAAACAAAACAAAACAAAACAAAACACCATAACTGCGCTAAAGTGGTCTACCAGCCCAAAACCAGGTAAAGATCCAACTGATCAACCATCTTGACCAGCCTAGATCAGACTATAAACTAGTTTAAAGTCTGGTTTTAGCTAATTTTCCTGCAGGGCTGAAATTCAGTGTTTTCGATTTAGTGTTTAGTTTACTTAAAATAAATTAATATTAATTTAATGATAGTGTTGCTGTGCTGTCGTTAAAATTTTGCAAAAAAAATTTTTTTTAATGCACTACACTAACCACAAAATAGGCTTAATTTTATTTTTCAGTCAATTAGTGTAATGTACTTTTTTTTATATTAGGATAAAATATGACATGGGTCAGTTTTTGTAAGATTCATTCATATAAACATTTAGGGTTTACCTTAGGGGCAATCCGGACCCTCTTGCTCGCACCGCTGGAGCCGGGAGTGGAGGAGCTCGGAGCGTGTGGAGGGGTGGAGAGAGTCACAGGACTGGGAGAGGGAAGGAAGAGCGACTGACCCAGAGGAAGCTGGATGGGAACCAGGTACGAGTCAGTCCGAGGCAGAAGTGGCTTCATCTTCCTCTCTGAGACAAAACAACTGTTAGGAAACAAACTCATCACGCACTCTAAGAAATTCATCCCTCTCATCCAGCCGACACTCACCTGTGCTGCCTGTGGCAGATATGGCTTTCTTCAGCTCCAGAGGACCTCTCTTCTGTTGCTACAGAGAGAGAGGGAAAAAAAAAAAGAGAGACTTTCTTTACTTTCACACAAAGGGTGGCATTCAGTCTAACTGCAGTCTCAATACTGTCTCCCTTTTTGATGACTCAAAGATGATTAAAAGAACAAAATAAGCGATGATCTCGAGCTGAACATTCTTCCTTCTGTCTGACTGTCCCTGAAATAAAATAAGTGATTCCTGGAGAAGTAGAGAGGCTGGTCCCTGTCTTATGCCCTGTCGAGGATGAATTAGGAGGAAAGGGTGTCTTACTTGATTGAAACCAACTTGTGGGATCTGAGGGCAAGTGGGGGTCCCTGGGTCAACCAAAGGCTGTGGGACGAGCCAGGAAATGAGAGATGACCACATTTGAAGAATAAAATCACATATGAACACAGTAGCACAGTAAGTGATACACACCTTGTAAACTTGATCCAAAGTAAGACAGCGGTTTGCTTCTGGTCGAATCGTCCAATAGGAGATCTTGCCATCGGGAGACGTCTCCCGGACAAACATGTCATGCAGTGACAGATTATGACGTATGGAATTCTAGCAAAAAAAAATTAAACAAATCACACTCAGAAATCTTACAAAATAAGTTTGTGTAAACTGAAACTATACTGATTTTACACACTACCTTCCATCCGGGCTTGGCAACATTTCTGAAATACGGAAAATGGTCCTCGATCCAGTTGTAAATTTCCTTCAGGGTCATGTGTCGGTTCTTCTTGCTGTTGATGGCAAACTGGATCATAGCCATGTAGGAATACGGGGGTCTCTCTGACAGAGGGTCCTTCTCCTTTTCTGGAGCTTTGGACTGCTTAAGAGGAAACAAACAAACCATTTTAAGAATGAAATTCAAAAAATCTAAATATAGAAGAAACACTATTTATAAACCAATTTGTAAAGCTGCAATGAAACGGAAGCAGTGACAGATCTTTTCCTCCATATTGTGGCATAAATCCAAATGCAATGGATTATTGAAAAAGAATACATGGTAGAGTCTCAGTTCTACACGTGTTCTCGACTGGATGTTGATATGTGGGTGTGACATTCAAAAATGAGGAAATTAATTGGACCAAATGATTTGAGAAATCCAGTCCAGTTGTTTTCATTTTAATAAAAATTTTTTTTAATTGAAACATATACACAGAAGTATTATTTACAATAAGATCTATAACTTTACATTTTAATACAAAGGGCCAAAATTTTTGTTTAAGGGCAATGGGCCAAAAATAAATTATATTTTTATATTCAACAATATGCTAAAATGTATTAGATACATACATACATATATACTACATTTTTAATTATTATTCAAGTTCATATAGTTTTTTATTTTAAAAAATTACAAAAAAAAATGCTAAATCATAAATTAAAATATACATATTTTTCTCTATTTGTCCTTCCTCTTGTGGTATGGCATGGCAGGCCAACTTTTAGCCATCTATGATGTATAATGTGCATTTAGAAAACAGAGAGGGTGAATTTAATTTCATGCTGACTTTAACGTTGTGTACCTGATGACAGTCACTTGGATTGTCCTTGCTGGTGCATTTTTGGTTCGACTCCGATCCGAGCCCATCAGAGCTCATTTTTCCCAGCCACTGGATGTTGGTCAGACTGTCATCAAGCGGGAAGCACTCCGTCTCCTTTTTCACTGATATCACAGCAAAGAACATTTTAGGAAACACATTTTTCAGAACATGAACAAGCTCAGTCTTAACCACATTCCTCACCTTTCTCGAGATCATCCTTGGGGTCTGTAGATAAACATCCAAGGGTTTTGCTCTCCTCCAAACTGGTGCTGCCACTGAGCAGGATGAACTTGTTTCGGCCCTGAGGGCCACACTCCTTCCCTTTGGCCGTCAGGGCGCTGATGACACTCTGCAGATCGGCTGCTTTCGGGATCACCACCACCTGAGTGTCCGGCATGGTGGGGTGGTCCATCATGCGGATGCCATCGGGGAAGCAGCGGGTGGTGGACGGGGTCGGGGTGGTCTTGCAGCGAGGCCCATCCGCCTCATCGCACCCTGCATCAGACTCACTCTTCTGAAATGGCAGCTTTCTCCTCTTCAGGATGATGGGTCTCCTTGGGCTCTCTCTCATTGTTTGCTCACAGCAAAAAGGCCTGGCTGATGACTGTCTGCATATAAAACACATAATAGGTCATATTTACATCTAACTTAAAAGTTGTTTTTGTCCTGAATACAGTACACATAGGAACTATTCAACTAAGTTACAAGAAACTAACGTTAGACGCTTCGCAAAGATCATTCATACAAACAATAAAATAACATACAATATTGACCCAAAAGCAAATTAAGTGTCAAAATAAATGCGTGCACGTAAAATATACATTAAATACGTAAAAAAATTCATATATATTTGCAGATCTTGGCCAAATATACCGATAAGAAGGTCTGTTGATAAACGACTTTTTTTGTCTAACGACTCTTGAATGACGATTTTAGTTCTAGAATATAAAATACCGTTACAAATTGATTACTTTCAATCTGACCTGCTATTATTATTGTTGTTATTATTTTTGATTGACAGATCGTTCAGAAACAAAAGATTTCGTGAAAGGCAGGTTTGTAAAATATTTGTGTAAAAAAGTAAAATAAAAATGCTTTTATTTTTTTTTACAATGATCTCATCGCGTTCATCGTCGTTTTAAAACACATTAGAGCTTGTTGTCATCTTATATATAATATAATTAAAATACTAAATTATTCATGTATAAACAATCTTCCTTTATTATCTGACATGCGGCCTAGTGATTCGTCTATCCAGCTAACCTACTGTACACGTTTAATTTATTAAAAATACAACACACATCAAATAAAACGAAGCGGATCAAACCTTCATATCATGTCAGCCGTGCAGACTGTGGTTTATTGGAGTTGATCTGGCAGTGCTGAGTGCTAAAATGTATTTAGATGGGGGTAAATGGAAAACTCGGATCCCAGGACTCTTGTGCGCATTTAGTAAGATTTTGAATTTTGGCGCAGAGCGGTGCAGCGCTATCACGTGATCACGCCTAGCCCAATGGCGGATAAATATGGGCGGAGCCATTGAGCGAAGAGTGCTGCTGTTTTGAGGTGCAGTAAGTTGTGTTCCTTTAGGGGGCGATCGGCGGCTCCGAAATACATCTTCTGTCATTGTCAGCAGCAGAAACTACATTTCTTCAATAGAAAACTGTACAGCAATCTCTGCAAGATTTTTTTTAATATTTTGTTCCTGTAATTACATACGTGTGTGACTGGTCAGTTGAGAAACGCGCTGAGAAAAGTAACACCATTAATATGCCGCTTCAGCAGCGGTCTGGTTTAAATTTTACACCTGAATAGTAACACTGATGAAAAATAATAATATCGGAACTTTAAAAACACAATAAATAATTTTTAAAATTAATTAGTATTTGAACTGATTCTACCTGACCAATCAAAACAACATCCGGGCCACCAAGCCCCGCCTCTTGTGGTGTTTCATTGCTAGGCTAACCAACATTCCATCAGTTTTTATTTCTCTGGGAGGAACTGAAGTGCGGGAATGGGGGATGAACTTTCCCACAAACCTCAGTCAGACGGTTTATCAGTGTCTTTGTCAAATTTACATGGTCCAAAGGAAAAATACAATGCGATTGAGAAGAAACACAAAGCGATACGTGAGTATCAGCGAAGGTTTTCATTGCATGCAATGTATTGTATCCACACGCGAACTTTCTCCGTAGTTCGTAGCACGGCTATCATGTCTTACTAGCAAACATACGATAAAAAGCGAATGAGATGCGATCTTGTAGTATTAATTGTTTTAGTGCCTCTAAATGTGTCGGTTGTCAGTATCTGTCTTGTAAGTTTATGCCTGCATGACACTGACAGATCAGTAGTAATTCTCTTCCTCATGTCATCTTGTTTTTTCCTCCTTGCAGCGTATCATGTCTTCTAATGCCCCGCAATTCACATAAGAAGAGACTGCTGAACCCAAACAAATCTCAGCTGTTGTTCGTAGAGGCGCCCGTCAATGGACCAAAGCACGAGTATGGACCACAACTACGGAGTGCCATTCATCCCAAGTCACTTATATCAGAGAAACAACAGCAAAGTGGTGCACCATGTACCTCTTGGGTATGTGCATGTTTTTGCAACCCTTACTTTCATTTTATAAGCGAATACATTTCAACTGAAAATAAAGCATATTCTCTGTTTGTAGGTGTCTTCGCAGTTTAATTCGCTCGAAACCACAACGGTTAGTCGAGGAGGTCGAGGGAGGAGAAATAACCAGATGGCTACGAGGATTTCAAACAAGGCACCAGTTTTGGGCTTCCCTCAAACTAGAAGAGCAAATGGCTGCAAATATATTCCCTTGTCCTTTGAGGCAACCACAGCAGGTACACAACACCAGCGTGAAAACTTTAGTAGTTCACGGACAAAGAATGATAGGCTTGTTTCTTCAGTCAGCCATAGCAAGGAGCTTCAAGAAACTCCAAGAAGAACTTGCTTTCCTAGAAAAAGGGTGGAGAGGAGGACGGCTACACGTGTTATATCCACTTCCAGGCGTTCAGAAGTTTCAAAGAACGTGCAGTTACACAAAAATGGAACGACTAGGGATTTAGTTCACACACCGAACACAAGCTTGGTTCCCAATCCCCTTAATGTAGAGACGCCTGAAATGCCGCATTGTTCCAGCACGTCTCCGTCCAATGTTCAGCATCTCCTCTTCCCCCCAAACCAAGCAAATACTCCTCCACGAACTGAGAACTCAAGCGTCCTGGTGAAGGACACACCTGAGAAAGACTATGGGCTGAGGGTAACATGGAGACGGAGAAAAGGGCTGATGAAATTGTTGATTGACAGAGGTCAGCTTCTTCCAGCAGATGCTGGAGTTGCCAGTGATTGGACTTAAATAACAAATTAACAGATACTCAATAATTTGTTTTGTTTTGTAGTTTTCTATTCAATATGGATTTGCTAAGATTTGGGAAATTGTACCATTTAGAAAATGTAATATATAACGCTTCAGGAGAGAAGAATTAAAGATGTAATTTTGTTTGCCCCCAGCCTTATTTAATGAAAGCACCTTTGTACTCTGTTGGACATAAATGAATTATCTACTTAAATGATAAATACCTGTCAAATATGCCTTTATTCACAAGATTTGTATTTTTTTATTTTTTTGACCAAAGGCAGTTTATGTACATTTGTGTGTGCAGGAAAAGTCTAATATTTGTAGATTTTATGTTATAGTACTTTGAGAAAGTCTAAAGTTGATAAAATATGAAAAATGTAAAACAAATATAAAATATTAACTCAGAAATATATTAATTGTGATTTATTTTTGTCCTGTACTTAATTC
>SCHK01189282.1:4646-16951 GCA_004124795.1 Poropuntius huangchuchieni | reverse complement strand
TTGCAACTTTTATCTCACCATTCAGATTTTTTTCTCAGAATTGTGAGATATAAATGTAATTGCGAGTTCATATCACGCAATTCAGACTTTTTTTCTCGTAATTGCGACTTTATATCTTGCAATTCGGACTTTATAACTTGCAATGGCAAGTTTTTATCTCGCAATTCTGAATTGTGAGATAAAAAGTCGCAATAACCTTTTTTTATTTTTTATTTCAGTGGTGGAAACGGGCTTCCATAGAAATCACTCGAAAAAATTGACGAAAAACAAAACAAAACACAACCTAAATCTAAATCTAAAAAACCTTTTTGTTCCACAAGTTAGTCTAACTTAGCCTTATGAGAAGTCATAAATTGTACGAATCATAAGAAATCATACAGAAAAATATATTGACAACACAAACCTAAATCTAACCAAAAATATTTTTTTTAGTAACTTCTCATGAGAAGTCCAAATTCATACGAGATGGCAAAAATAATTTAGCCTAACTTAGTCTCCTTAGAAGTCATAATTCGTATGAGATGGCGAAATCATAAGAAATAATAAAAAAAGATCTGCACACTGTTATTCTCCCTTTATTCAAAAAGTTAAAAGTGGCAACGTTTCGGTCAAAGACCTTCGTCAAGCAAACACACATGAAATCATAAGAAATCCCACAAAAATGTACAACCCAAATCTACACCTAACTAAAGAAATGTTTTGTTTTTTCGCAAGTTAGACTTAGTCTTATAAAAAGTCATAAATCGTACAAGATGGTGAAATCATGCAGAAGAACTATGACAGCCTAAACCTAAATATATATATCTCAAGTTATAATCTGTACAAGATGAAAAAATTGAAACCAAAACCAATTTTTCCCCCCACAAGTTAGTCTGACTTGCTATTATGAGAAGTTATAATTCACAAAATCATAAGAAATCATGCAAAAAGTAATTTCACTAAAATATACAACCTAAACATGAACCAAAAAAAGTGTGTTTTTTCATATAAGTGAAGTTGCAAAACATACTATTTTCTCAATCTCGTAAGTATTATTGAGACACATGACAGTGTATTAGATTACATACTGTAGCTTAGTTATTTTCCTGAGAGAGAAGCAACGCAAATTCAGCCTAAAGAAATATCCAGTATATCTTCATTAGGATGCTGCCTTTTTATATTCTCAGGGGATGCTCACTGGTTTTATTTTTCAAAAAATGAACTGGAACACAGTGGTCTGAATAGACTGCAGAATATAAATAAAGGACAGCAGGAGCAGCTTCTGCGTTTTCGCACAGACCTCAAGTGTTTCCTCAAGGAAATCACAGATACATGACAAGCTAAGCAAGCCAATGTATTATAACTGACCCCAATCTGCCATTGCTATTTATGCAGTGATACTAATATGCTCTTTCCCCAGGCTTGCTCAAGCAACAAATGTGCCATTACGATGCAAAATATCTCAAATAGCAATATAATATGATATGAGTGTCATGAAAACATGTCCAACTCACATTTCACACCAAAATCCAAAGAAAAAATGAGAACTTTTTTTGCACTGGGACATTATTTTCAAGACAATTACACATTTTCACCTAATTAGAGTATTTGTTTATATTGTGTAATACGTTTATCATCATAAAATACAGCATGTTGCTCTTTTGAGGTGTTACTCACTGGAATATGGATCAACAATTGTTTCAATCATCCTGACCAATAGCGTCGCTCCTGTCCTGACCCGACCTGTCAACACGAGCCAATGAAAGTGCGTCTTCTGAGATTCTCTCTCAGGTGGCCTATCCTTGTTCTCTCCTCTTCCTTTTACCCAGGACATCCATAAACTACATTGTAACTATGCCAGAGCATGAAGGCAGGGGTCCATGTCCTCATCTGGCTGCTCTGAGAATCACAATTTATACTAAGAAAATAAGTCATGTTGAGAACCGTCAACAACATACTCCAGCTTTATTATGGTGATACGGCCATATGGCACATGGAGATTGTGTGCTCAGATGTTCACAATTTGCAATTTGAATTTCCATCAAGAAAAATGCAATAAAACATTTGGGTTTAGACAGTTTCATTGCTTGTTTACCTATTCTGAAGTCTTTCAAACAGGAAACAAGTACGCCGTGCTGAATAAAAGCTTTGTTCCTCCTGCCTGGCATTCTGATGTTCCCCTGTTGAGAGCTTCTCAAAGGAAAACAAGCTCGCATTCATATTCCATCATCTGATTGCATTGTGCGCCCTGAGTCCAATTCATAACTTTTATAGACATCTTTAATGGAGATTAAACCAGCATTGTTACTAGGATGCCATCCTGGGGAGGGCATTTAGATGAAGACAGTTGAAGTCAATATGAAATAAATTATGCCATTTTAAATGTGCAAAGCACTACCGTCACGTTTAAAAAACAAACAAACGAACAAATAAAAATACATATATTAACAGTATATAATAAATAATACCACTAAGCAGTCAGTTAACCTAAGCATGGATGCATGATTTTTTTTTTTTTTTTTATTATAAAAAAATATTATTATTATTATATTATTCCTATATGGGTAACACATAAAGATGTAAAAATACTAAGACTAAAACTGAAACAAAAATAAATAAATCTACATATTCAGAAAAACAAAAATGAATAAAAATGACAAAATGACTTAAAATTACTAAAACTTGAACTAAAATTATAATAAAAAAAATAAATAAATAAATACAAATAAATTATGATTTATAAATTTTATAATAGTATAATATTAGGGCCCTATGAAATTTTTTTTTTTTTACCAAATTTGTTTGTTTTTTTCTGGATTTTCAGGATTTTAATGCTTTTATTTAATTGTAACAATCAAAAGCATGTCTAATTAGTTTATTTTATTTATTTATTTTAAAATCTGAAATACTGTGTATTTACATTTTCCTACTAAATAAATTCTGGTAAATATTCCTCAAAAATAATGTTTTAATAATAATTTTATTAGTAGTAGTAGTACAATCATTACATTAAGCAATATACTTCTTGTCACAGTTTCTTCAAGTTAAACCAAACTTTTATTTTGACAGGTTGCTCTGAAGACCTTGAAGCTTCCGTTTGTAGGCTATATGATATGACGACAGATTTTCTCAAAAGAAACCATAAAATGCTCATGAAGTGACTCTCAGAGCAGTTCTAGAAATCATGTTCATGTACTATTGAGAGGCTGCCACCGCAAGCATTTCAGTGTGTGTAGTAAATCCGCGCCATTCATTCACAAAGAGACATGCTGAACATAATTCATATTTAAATATTTAAAAAGTATTTTTGCAGCTAGTCCATATCATGTTTTGATTTAACTGTACTGACCTACTTTTGATGTATCCATCCAAATTCTGGCAAATTCAGTGATATTCTGCACAGTAAATTACATTTTTTTCAGTGGATTCAACAATTTCATCCGCATTTTCCGGAAATCGTAGGGTCCTACAATACTAAAATGACACTAATCACTAATATTTATCTAATATCTAAAGAGGCATGATCCAATCTCATCTTTGTCTTGTGAAACCTAATGCCAGATACATACTTTATAGAAACAGTTTGGATATTTAAGACTGTCACCTTCATTTCCAGACATGCCCAAGAGATTTTAATTTGCAGCATTTCAAATTAACAGAGAGCTGCACTGATATACCAGGAATGGTGATTAAAAAATAATTAACAATACCTCTAACTAGGATGGGATTAGAAAAAAACCATGCATAACTGAAGAGAAAATCAAATCCTACAGTCAGAAAAGCAAAATCTTCCAGACAGAATAGAAAGGATATGACTAAAACCGAGGAACGATGATATCAGTGGGAGACTGACAATTCATGAATAAAAGAAAGAAGGAGGCGGGAAAGCAAGAAGATATTATTATTCGTTCAGGTGCCCTATGTAACATTATTACAAAATATCAAATTTAAGTATCAAATGAAGCCAAAAAATGTAAGTATGAAACCACGAAACGTACACTTCATGGAAAGATGATGTTCTTCACAGTCTTGAATACATTTTTGAAGTCACTTTGTTGTCTCATTAAACTGTGCCAAGCAATAAACAAGTATCACAGTTTGTTCATTCTAGCGAAACTAAAGAGTAATATCCCAAAGGTCGTGGAGTGAGGCATTTTGTCACTTTTATGAGATATTTATGTAATGCTGCCAAACGTGTTTATTGCTGGGGGTTTTTCAGAGGCCTCTAATAAAGAGAAAACAAGATGTAGCTGCTGGCTCATACAAGAACAATGAGTCCATTTTGCCTTAAACTGGAATTTTTACACACAGAGATGAGTTAAAAATGGCTGCCGGGGGGCTGGCAAATCCCTGCTATGTTCCTTGTGTTCTGTCTTTGCTGGAACATCACCGAGGAGAGTCATTATGGAAAATGTGTGTTGTGTGGGAGAGCACAAGCAAGCCAGGCGCCAAGATTTTGCTGCCCAAACCTGCTGTAATTAACGCAAACACCAATGGATATTATTACTATCGCAGACACCTTCCAGTTTTTTCCACCTTCTCGTTTTGCATGTTGCTGATTTTAGTCAGCATCGTCAGCTATAGTACAACTACGTTGTAAAAAACACTTTTTTAAAAATCATGCTATTATCGTAACAGATTAATATGACTTTCACAATGTTGAAGACAGTAAAAACATTTTATGGATCTTATTACTATATCTAACTTGTAATTTTTACTTTAAAGTGACGTTTATTACAAATAAAATATATTTAATGTTTCTGTGTGATGCGCAAAGCGCCGAAAAAGCGCATAATCCAAAGTTTGTGTAGTTTTTTATTTAGGTTTAAAAAATTAAACCAACACCAATTTAAAAAAAAAAAAAAAGCTTTGTTTTGAGTTATAATGTTCAAAAAAAAAGTTCCACAAATGTTGTAAAATACTCAGGCTCTATTTATTTCCTCAATACGTAGCTGCAGTCTGGTTTTCGCAATTAAAATATTTTATATTAATGTTTTAAAGCTGCCTCCACAATGTTTCAGAAATATTAAGTGGGGTTTACTACAACCGAAATTTAACATTAAATTCTTCTGTGTAATGCGCAAAGCACCGAAAAAAAAGCAAAGCTTACAAAGATACTTGTTAGTGTTATTTTTAAATAACAGTAAAAAACAGTTTTACAGTAAAAAAAAAAAAAAAAAGTCATTTTACTTCGTAAAATTGCCAAAATGTATATTTTCTCAAAATGTAGCTAACGTTCAGTCTAGTTTTTTAAGTACAACTATATTACATTAACATTTGAAGGGTACTTCCACAATGTTTCTAAAATATTTTTTGTTGATTACATTAACTTTTACTTTTAAGTGTGGTTTACTGCAACTAAAATGCAACGTTAAATGCTTCTGTTTGATGCACAAAGCACAGAAAAAGAACAGGCATGATGTAAACGTTTAGTGTTTTATTTAAAGTTTAATGACAACACTACCAATAAAAACATCTCTTTATAAGCCTTGCTCATTTTAAAATTAAACAAATAAATTATATGACCAATAAGTTATGACAACATGTGTTTTTACATTATTTTAAAGGTAGGGTAGTCATTTTCGGAAAGGCTAGCGATAGCAAGTTAGCTTAATATTACAATAATAGCGCCTTTCACTCTTGCTGGAACGTGCTGATGACATATCATGTCTGTGCGAACATGAGTGAGGAGAGGTATGCAAATACATATCTGACAGGCAGGCAGGACAGCCTATCATAACGTTCGGACCGAACATTTTATGGTCTTATGCCTTCCACAGTCAGTATAAATACATATAAAAGACCACTTAATTATTGATTGCTATCAGGATGTGAAGAGACTTTCAACCAGCATAGCAAAAATGTTTTTGAACCAAATCACCTACCCTGCCTTTAACTCATCAAAATAAGTTAAGCAATTTTTTACTTTATTTTATAAGTCAACATTTTATAAGTGAACAAGGTTCAACTCATTATTTTAAGCCAGTTCAGTGTAATTTAAGTTGAATTGACTTAAACAGCTAAGTTGATTGTACTTCAAATTTTAAGGCAGCAACTTATGTTTTAACTGTTAGCCAGAATGTATTTTTCATCAATACTGTATGGTTTTTGTAGTAGAAATCTGCCTTATTGACCTTTTAAAACTAGCTCCACAATGTTTCTGAAATGTTGTGGTTTGAGCACATTTGAGTACTTTTAAGTGTTCTTTACTACACCCAAAGTGCAAAGTTAAATGCTTCTGTGTGGTGCTGCACTGGCCAGCGTTGATGAATAGATCAATGACATCTGTTTCCAGACCTCCAGCAGGGTCAAATAAATATATTCCTCCTAACACCAGGGCTGCCGAAGGCCGCCACATGTTGATTGTTGACTGTGATTAGCAAGAGTGCTAATCAGCAGACTGCTAGTGGCCTCGAGAGCAGGTCTCCTTTCACCCTCAGTCACGGTCATTCTGATCACAAGACAGCAAGCTGCCTTTGGCTGATTCACATCAAAAAAATGCAGATGATGAGCTTTAAATGCTTGGTAAAGGTCAGTGATTTCTCCTCTAAAAGCCTTTTTGTTCTGACATTAGGAAAAAAAACACTTAATAAGACAAGCAGACACGTGTTAACCCAACAGCACTTTTCATCTTTTCACAGATGAACTGTTTTCAGTGGTAAGTTCAACATAATTTGTCCATATACTCAGAGTCGTAATGGGAATTGTCTGTTCCCAGAAACCCTAGAGGCAGAATTAATGGAGGTAAACAGAGGAATTACTTAAGACATACCAAAAAAGGCAATAGGTACTTTGCTTTCTCTGAAGTGACAAAAATGATTATGTGACTTCAAAAATTAAAAAATAAATAAATAAATAAAACTAAATACTGACTTGACACTCCCCCATCTGCCATTTATCGGAACAAACAGACAGACTCACGCCATTGTTTGAGCAACTGTTGCTACGACAGGCTAGTTAGGACTCTCAAACAAACAGTTTAATGGCTGCATTCGAAATCACATACTTTCCTACTATATAGTAGGTGACAAACAGTATAAGTAGCTCATAAGCATTCATAAATTCATAAAACTGTAGGAGAAAAGTATTCGGATTACCTACTATTTATGGCAAGATTTCGAAGTGTGCAAACAATGGACATTTTACTATCCCATTAGGCCACAGGAGAAGATCTATGAATGGAAGTGAAGCAACACAAGTGTCGCTGATAGGTCACTAGATTTAAAAATGTGAATAATGGATTTCATCACTTAAAGGTAGGGTGTGTGATTTCAGAGAGGCTAGCAATAGCAAACTAGCTTTGAACACATAAGATCCCACCCTCACTGCAAATCACTCTCCAAAGCCACGCCTCCTCCAAAACCAGAGAGATTATGAGAGACGGTGTTGGTAGAGGTTTGAATGCAACGGTGTCAGATTACCTCATGTCTCATTCACCGGTGAGAAAACATTACAGTAGCTACAAAGCGCATAATATTACAATAACAATGCCTTCCATTATCACTCTGTCTGCAATAGCGTAATGATGACGTGTCATGTCTGTTCGAACAGGGTACGGAGAGGTATGCAAATACATATGAACTATTGTTTGTGTTGTTCCGGACTTCAGTTCCCATCACCCCTTGCACTTATTATTGTTCCATTACCTTCAGCTGTGTGTAATTTAGGTTGACTGCCACTATGTTGTGTGGGTTGTGTCTTTGGTTGCCGAATTCTTGTTTTCTGTTACGTGTTTTTGTGCTCCGGATTACCTTGTGTTTTTGCTTTGTTTTTTCCCTGTTTTTGGCTCATTGTTTGGTACTCAGTAAACTGCACTTGGATTGTTTTCACAAGTATTCCGTGACAGAGACTTTCAACCAGCATAACAATAAAAATAAATACATTTTTTTTTAACCAAATCACCTACTCTCCCTTTAATTAAAGGGATAGTTCATCCAAAAATAAAAATTAAGTCATTAATTAATTAATGTTTCTGTTTTCCTTGCTTTCTATGGAAGGTCAGATTTCATCAAAAACATATTAATTTGTGTTCTGAAGATGAACGAAGGTCGTACGGGTTTGGAACGACATGAGGGTGAGTAATTAATGACAGAAAGTTCACTTTTGGGTGAACTGTTTCTTTAAGGTTAATAAAATTGTGCATATGGTCTCTCAAAATCCTGAAATTTTCATACCCCTTATCCTGAGAATGACCCACAGCTGAATTTCTGAAATTAGATAACATAATAAATGTAGACTAAGCATTACAACAAAAACAACATTTACAAGCTATAAACCAAGTATGTTCGCAGAGCAGAGAAGGACATGGCCAAATTATAACTTCGGGTTTCTAGACTGTCAGCTTTTGCCAGAGCATAATGGCTTTGTAATAAGCCCAACCGAGCGAGACAGTGAACCCAATTACACTGTCTCTGGCAAAACAAAACGGGACAATTTGAGACAAGCATGGCGGTAGAAAACAGCTAAAATGTTGGCCATCCATATCCGTCAAACTTTACAAAGAACTTGAGCTGGAGCAGAACAGTCCGGATGTTTAATCTGGATGAGGCTGCGGGACTTCGTTCTATCTGATGAAATTCAACGTATAATTAATAGAGCTCAAGCACATATTCACATTCCCTCAGTTCGTGACTGGTCAACTGTTCCTTTCTCATCCCTCATTCTCTCACAAACTGCCATGTTGTCAAAAATGTATGTTGACTTCATAGGAATATGTCGCAGTCCCACTGTTTCTATGGTGACTTGGCCATATATCAGTCCCTGACTCGCAGCTGTTCTCCACTAATGGAAATTGTAACATGTGCTCGTGAAAACAGCTCCTATCGATTCTTTTAACAGTTGATGATTGCCCACTACATGCTGTAATCCAAGCGTCACGCCTCACCGATTATACATCACATACCTGATGCGTTTCCTGTGTGATTGCCTCTCCAGTCCCAAAATTACCCATATACCCCCTTCTAGTTCTCTTATTCCACCCTGCTGGAATGTGGGCTAGTTTTCAGGAGAAAAGCACAAAGGAAAAGGTCTTAACATGAAATTCCTGTCTAAACACACTTCGCTTCTGTAATCTGGGGTATTTCTGAGTACAACATGGCATTTAATGAGATCAATGAAATGTAGGGCATTCTTGCACGATCTTTGAATGCTTATGAGGCAAAAATGAAACAATTATCTAAATAAAGCAGAGGAGTAAAGGTCAGAAATGGAGGACGGTGACTCAAGAACATCTCAATCAAGCTCCATTTCCCAGTTAGTTGTTGAGGATCACGAGCCTGAATAGACAAAGGTGCTTTCCTCAGAAACAAACCCACCTCCCCCATCTACAACATCTCACCTAGTCTATCAGAAATAGAGGCACTTCATTACGCAGCAGCTTGGCAGTGAAGACACTCATTAAACACATCAGGGGGAGAAAAACGAAACACTGTCAATCTTATCCGACAGCCTCCCCCCTTCACAGCCTCAACTGCAAGCAGTGATGAAACTCATTATATGCGTCAAAGGGAGAAAAAGAAATACTGTCAGTCTCATTCAACGCCTTGACTGAAGAATACACAGATGAGGAAAAATCAACCAATCTTTACCTCTAAATTAACGTGATATGGAGAGATTTGGGCCTGATTAACATATAATAAGCTGTGATCTATATAACAGAGTTTTGATTTCACAAACAAACTGTGAAAGCGGCTGGTCAAAATTAGTAAAACCGAAATGGTTGTGTTTTACTGTACCCCCCCAGTCATTTTGCCCATGATGTATACTTCTATCCATCCTCTTTATAGCTCAGTAAATGGGGCTCTAATTGAGCTGACTCAGGTGAACTAGCTCTCGGATGGATAAGCAAAGGGACTGGAAAAAAAACCCGAACATTAAAATCCTGCTCCCAAAAGAGAATAACAAGCACTTTATCTAGCACTCTGCCCTTTCAGTGTCTTAATAATCAAGAAATTGATGTATTTAACTCTGCTCTTAGAGGTATTCGCATTTATGAATCATTTTATCTTGAACTATAGTCAACCTGAAATCAACATAGACCGTATTTATTCTTTTTATAATCTGGTCTTATTGTGGACGATTCACTGTACATTATTTGACAGAAAAACAAGGTTTGTTTTCATACATACTCTTAGAAATCTTAATAACTTGCTCAGTTCTGAAACGACTATTCTTTTCGGGTGACATCACCAAGTCCTTTGCACCACGTACGAAGCGCGACGCCATTCAACTAGCTATTTCTGTGTCAACTTTGTTTGTGCGGAGAGAAGTTGATGGTTGATGGAAGCATAAAATTATAAACACACCTCATATTTTCCTGACTTCTGTGGTGCTTCAGTAGAGGGCGTTTGTTTTATGTTTTTTCTAGAATTTGATGGATTTTTTATATAATATCCAATAACAAACGCCCAGTCTTTCTGTTTGTCGTTTAATCTACGTCAAGCCTCAGTATGGGCGGGGCTATCGAGTAGAAATGGAAACTAAGCAACCGCTACAACGCAGGTTTTGATTAGTTTAATATTGTCTCATATTTATACAATATGATATAGTTAAGCAATATCACACAGGCAACAAGTGCAATATCGTTATTTCCCTACAGTGGTTAATGAACTGGAAATCTCGCACATTCACAGAAAATGGCTTACTTCTGCGTTGAAAAATAAAGTGGATAAAGCCACAATAGATCCGTTGTGCCTTGTGCGTCTGCGAGCAAAACACTTGCTATGTTTCGTTTATGAATGAATTCATGTGAATTAATCAAGTGAACCAATGATTCAATGATCCTTTCATAAAGAGAGCCATTCAACTTCATTCCTGAATGAATCAGTAGTTTGAACAAATCGAACAAATGAATGACCCAATGACTTCTTCATTAAGACATTTACCGCCATTACTGGCAGTTTTAGTTTCTCATCTAGAGTATAATTTAATTAAAAATGCTTTTGATGCTTTTTCACAGTAATATTTTTAATGACACAACATAACATATAATTTGACAAAATGTCTAACCTATATTTTGAATTTTGAATAGCATACAAATATTACTATAGCTATTCTATAGCTTCAACCAGCCTTACAGCAGGGGTTATAAACTGTTTAAATTTGAGTTATCAACTATCCATTTACGACATTTAATACGATTTTTGACTCTTTGTCTCTGAGTCGTGGCCAAGTGGTTACTTTGAATAATTGTGCTCACGTGGGCTCTGGAGTTTGAGTCTAGCTGAATCACATTTGATAGATCTGGATTGATGGCACACCAGACAATTTCTGGCATCAAAGCTGAAGAGACAGATGGTGTGTGACAGTATTTTGCTTGACGAGCTGAGAACAATGACAGTGGACACCTCTGTGATCTTGTAAATTGATGGATCATTAGACATCAATGCATGAGGACCCAAAAGGGTCAGCAAATATTCCTACTGAACTGACTGAGGATATTCAGCCAATCGCACCTGTATCACAACCCCGCAACACCTAGCAAAAGCGCACACATCTCTGTTGCATTCTTGACAAACTGAGTAAATTGAGATTTCACCTCCGTAATCTAACTTTAATGGGTACCACCATTAGAAGTAATACATTTCCTGGTAATAAACCACAAATCATGCAGGCTGCTCTGTTATTGCATTTGGAGTCTTGGCCTATAAATAAACCTCAACGCCCAGCAGAAACGAAACAGAGCTGCACACGACTGTGGAGAACAACAACAGGGTGGATGTGCAATCAGGTAGAACTTCCACACCTGGTAACTCCTATCCAGTAACTTTTTCCTTCATGTGTTGCAACTGTTGGGTCAAAAAGACGTGTAATGCTGAATAAAAAAGAAATGATAACAAATGTGAGCCATTAACATTCCTTTTTATCCCAATGTGAGGTGCCAGGTTAGTGCAGGAACCCTCAGAAGTGACCATCCTGAGATGTAATGCCAAAAACAGTAGTGTTTTATCCACTTTATTTTTAATGCAAAACATCTTTATCTTAAACGTTTGAGGCTTCCAGTTGTCTTAGCTGTACAAAAAAGCTTGAAGTTGCAAACTTGGCAGTTTTACCATTTGTTATTCTTTTAGTAATTCACAGCTAATGATTCAGAAGCCTCGTCCATTCATTAACGTTACATTTACATTTAGTCATTTAGCAGATGCTTTTATCCAAAGCGACTTACAAATGAGGACAATGGAAGCAATCAAAATCAACAAAAGAGCAACGATGCGCAATGCTATAATAAGTCTCAGTTTGCTTAACACAGTACACGTGTATATAATAAATAATAAGAAAACAGATAAGAATAGAGCAAGCTAGTGTTAGATGCCTTTTTTTTTGTTAAG
>SCHK01189177.1:0-16263 GCA_004124795.1 Poropuntius huangchuchieni | reverse complement strand
TATTTCCAAAAAAAGTGGAGTGTTCCTTTAAGGGGAAGGGTTTTTAGTGCAGTTTTTCAGAATCGTTGCTAAGTGGGCTGAACACAATGTGTAATGACAGTTTTGAATACATTTAGGTGTCATGCAATTAGTGAAATGCAAAAGGCTTAAATCTTTTGTAAGTATTAATGGAAAAACTGCTGGGGTTTGAATCAATTTATTAACTCTGATTTTGCTTTCTTGCGACGTCTTTGTCATGTTAAAGGGTCTTGAGTAGCAGGTTTGCAGTGCTAGCATTCCTTTTACTTGGGCTTCAGGGACACATCAAACACACCCCCATATTCTTTCTCTCTCTCTCTCTCTCTCTCTCTCTCTCTCTCTCTCTTTATTTGCATAAACTGATGGATATTTCTGAGAGGTGTGTCTCATTTTTAAGCTGTGGTAAACAATGAAAGTAGCTATTTCAGCTATTCTAATCCATTTCTCACCATCAGTCGCTCCTTAGGTGTTGAAGTCCACTCGATACTGGAATGAAACTTGAGAAACCAACAAACCACAAGCGCTGAAAAAACTGGTTCGAGATTTTATTCATTTTAGGCCTGTTTCAACTGCATTAGACTTATTTTATCAAGTAAATGCTTCTACCTATTAACTTGCAAATTTGCAATGGTGTGCTGCAAGATAAGTGATACTTCAAAATTCATTCTCATGTGAATGCAATGTTTAGAAGATTTTAGGCATATGGTGGGATCCAAACGAAAAACCTTTAAATATTTAATTTAAACTTATAAAGAAATGAAGCAAAGACAACACATGGAGTAAAATTCTGTGGGTTACTACTCAAATGTAAGCAAATTTGTGACATTGTCCATGTGAACTCCTTTGCACAAAAGGTCATTTTTCTTTCCTGTTGAAACTCATAAGATACTCCTTGGACCATCCTTAAGTCATGCTGGATAACATGTCGAGCAATCGTGTTTATTAAACACTAATATGGCTAGTGGTGTGTGTTTACTCATACATAACATACATATGTGTATGAGGTCAGTGACTGCTGCTGCAAGCCTGCCGGAGCTGTTTGTGTGTGTGTGTGTGTGTGTGTGTGTGTACATATAGGTGTGTGGGCACCGGTGGAGTTTGGTAGATCAAGGTGCACAAAACAGAGCACTTTACACAGACACTCCCAACATAATCAATATTACTGTCATATGATCTTATTGCTGCTTTTTTTTGGCATGAGTGAGAGTGAATTATCTTATAATGTAGGGATGACTGAGATGCATACTGTAATCTGCAACTCATATGACCTGGTATCATAAAAGCTTTTTTTCACCTTGTCTTTTAAAATAACACTGTCTCACTTTAAGACATATACACTGTAATGTGACAGCTACTTCAGGCAGTATTTGCAGTGATGCATGCATAGACCTGTGTACTTAAGTTCGCTTAGTTTTCTTAGTTGTCAATGTTTCTCAATGCTGAAACTGAAGGAGCTTATTTAGTGACATTTCTTTCTGCCAGAAGTGGTAAATCCACACACTTGTCTGTCTTTAAGACAGTGGGGGCTTTGTTTAAGGCCTGTCAGGTAATCAAACTTCCAGTGTCCCATAAAGGTGAGAGTAACCTGTATGGGTGTAGATGTGTGTGGAGGGAGTGTCCTCTTGTTCAAACACATACCCTCAGCATAAAGCTGATAGCACTTTTTGGGAGATAAAATCTTGGATTGTTGTTGTAACATGTGAGTTTGATAAGTAGTATACATTTTATTGATTCTGAATTTGTGAATAAGAAAAAACATTCATACAGCTCTAAGACTGCAACCTACAAGAGTGAAACTAACCCCCGTTGACCCCACCCACATTTTATGTGTTTGGATGACTGCAGTCACAAAGAGATAAGCCTGCAGGAACGCCTCGGCCTGGCATGATCCACACCCTCAAGGCCCTGTGGATTGAACATTCACTAACCTGTTGCTCTATAGGAAAAGACTGTGTGTCTGTGTGTGAAAAGCTGCTGCATGTCACATTTACATGTAGCAAACACATACATAAACCCACTTAGACACCACAGATATGATTCAGTTCACCTGAAAAATATGCTAATTCAAGGGAACATCTGCTTTAAAGGTGAAATAATACAGTTGAAATTCTGGGTTTGACCCAGATGTGCGTGCCTGTTGAAAGGTTACAAAAGAAATGCATGTGATTGGCTGGTGCGGGTTGCTATGAGCAATGTTACTACAAAGACTGTCCGCTTCATTGTATTTATGTAATTATATCATTTAAAGGGCTTGTTTTGTTCTTGGGAAATCAGTTATTATGGCCTTAAATTTATTGAATGAGTACAGTTTCTCAACTCATATTCTCATTTTGCAGTCTTCTCAGTATGAAGCCCAACAGTAATATAAAATACTTTTTCAATATGTTTCAGTTTATAAATGACAGTTAATTTATTAGATTAATAGTGAACAACATTTTTTACATTTGTTAATATAGTTTTATATATTAGTTACTACTAGTTATTTGGAATTTATTCCTTTATAATGCATTAATTCATTTTATACCATTTGAAAGGTTAAAAATGTAGAAATTAACATTAATTGAAATTAAATGATGTAAAATTATAGTGTTGCATTATAAAGGGTGTTTATGACAGATTGCAATAGAAACACTGGTTTAAATTAAAAACGTGAAATATTAGTTAATTAAATATGTATTAAATGAAAATGATCAAAATAGGACATTTAAGTGATTTTTATATCATTCAGCAAATAATGAGTTAAATTCAATTATTGCCAACAGTTGTGAAATTCATTGTTTAATGAAAGTTTATTTGCTTAAAATCTCAGAGTAGTTTCATAATGCATTAGTGTTTCTTTATACCATTTGAAATGTTACAAATGTATTAGTTTGTAGAAGTTAATATTAATTTAGATTAAATGCTGTAAAAAAAAAAATGCTGATACGTACTATTAAAAAATACACTATTGTAAAATGTTACCAATAGTTTTTATTCACACAGTTATCCTTCTTAGCATGAAAAAGATTAAAAAGTTCAAAGTTTCTCATGCAGCTGAGACATAAAGTTCTCACAGCGTTATGGGTAATCATATTTAAGATTCTTGAGTTATTTTGATTGACAGTTCCTTTGTGCACCCTATCAGATTTTAAAATAGTTGTGATGAAATGGGTAACTAAAGACTAAACTGAAGGACAGATAATGTCATACCAAATAAGAAAAATGTGTGTGCACAAATACAAGTGCAACAGATTAGACAGAGTACAACAGATAACAAACAGCAGATTCTTCAGTGACATTAGGCAAGAAAAGCTGGAGTTTTTATGTTCCACTGTGAGGTTGCTATGGTGAAAGTGCTTGGCATGTGTTACCAAGGGCAGAGTGTGTGTGTGAATTGTGACTGTATGTCACCATGGAAATAGAAGGCGACTGGAATCAATGGTTTTAGATACACATAATTCACCACACATTAATGCACTAGTAACAGAAAAAAAAACCTGAGCTAATGTCTGTTTTTTCCCTTGCGTAGTTCTAGCAGGAAGCCCACCCCCTTTAACAGAGGAAGGTGGAGTTAGAAGGCTGTAGTTACATAACAAAACGTCAGCAGTAGGGTACTACTGTTACTTAATTTTCTCTATATGCATATTACTTATGAAAACAACAAGTGAAATACATTATATAGTTTAAATGATGCCTCTATATTGCAAAAGCGAGTCAAAATGTATAAAAAGTGTAGTTCACTACTGTTTTAGACTTATGAATGGAACACATGAAGTGAATGAAATGAAGAGGAGGACTGAATCAAAGCTCACTGTATTACAGTGGGCAGGAAGTCTTCGTCATAAACTCGGTGGTTGCTAGGCACTGTAAAAACAAAAGCAACAATAGTAAATGTTACAGGAATACCGTCTTCTGACTGTTGAGACAAGACCGATCTAAGATATTTTATCCTTTGTAAACAAATGTGATCTCACTGCTTTATGCTAACACTTCAAAATAGGAATCCAAAACTAATTTTAGAATAGACAAGCACTTCCATGGGAAAAAAACTCTGTGGTCATGTTACCGTTAGCTGCTAGATTATAGGGGCTTTACCATAAGATTGGAAAATATGACTATACGCTAATGATGTAGAAATGAACAATTGTACACCACCCAGCCGCCCTTCTCTGACTTCATCTCTCTGACTCTGTCACTGTCTAAATGACTATCAAGATTAGACAATACAGCTTTGGAAGTGTTCTAGGGTTTAGCTGGTTAGCATCTGCTGCTTCATGACGTAAATACCATCTGGATGTAAAAGCTTCTTTCTGAATTGACAGTCATTAGAAAAATAATCTTTTTTTGCAAGCAAAATCCATCCATCCACTTTCAAACGCTATCAAATTACCTTATGTCTCATTCACCGGTGAGAAAACATTACAGTACAAAGCGCATAATATTACAATAATAACGCCTTCTGCTCGGTCTGCAATAGCATAGGACTAATAGATCTAATGGATTGTGCTAGTGACGTATCATGTCTGCGCGAACAGGGTGCGCAGAGTTATGCAAATACATATGTTGGCAGGCAGGTAGGACAGCCTACCGTACTGTGCGAAACAAATGATTTGATTGGTCAAACATTTTGTGGTCCTACGCCTTCCACAGATGAAATAAATACATATAAATACATTTAGACCCTTTAACTATCGATTGCTATATAGGGATGTTATTAGGGATGGTTTTTGAACCAAATCACCTACCCTGCCTTTAAAATCTCTGTGGAGTTTTCTCTGAAAATTTATAGGTCATAGAGAAAATATTACTCAGCATTGGTCATTACGTGCTGATGTCTTGAGCTGCTGTGTTTTATTTATCTCTGCTTCACACCAGCGCATCACACCTGCTGTCAAGTGTGTTTTTAAAGCTCTTAGTTTATTCAAAGTTAAAGTATTATTATGCTTTATTACTTAATTTTTTTTACTGCACCTTTTTAGGCTTACACTTGTCTAGCTATCATAATAAGGACAGCTCCGAACCTGTTTTCTTTAAAAAAAGAACTGACTTTATGAATGAGTAATTGCTCAACATGATGTTGAACAAGTAGGTAATTGCTGTCTGTAGTAATGATATCCGAGTGAGTAGTAAATGGCCATGAGCAACTGGCAACGAACAGATGTATCTGCCGTACTAAAGCAAATCCTTTCATTCATGAAGTCTTAATGTCCTGCCTGGAGCTGCAATAATATTCAAGCACCCATAAATCTCCATCTCACTTTTTTAAATCCTCCTCTTGTAATTGTCTGTCTTGTACATTTTTATAGAATGAATCACATATTGTGAAAAAAGTGAACCTTGTCATGTAATGTCTTTTGGTCAGATTTTGTTGCTTAATCATTCCAGCTGTTTTTAATTTAGTGGTCTTCTGAAATGGTGTATAAATGTCAGAAATCCTCATAAAATAAAGAAAAAAGTCCTACATTTTAAGGGTAGATGTACGTAGTTTCTGTATTCTGTACTTTAAAGTCTAAAACATTTATTGTGCAGAGAAAAAATTAAACAAATGCCGATGGGACATCATCACATTCATGGGGCAAGTTGCCACAGTTGGAAAATGCATTTTTGATCATTATTTGATAATAGTTTTAATACAGAATATGCAATTTAGCATGAAAGTCCTCAAATATCTGTTTTAATGGATTGTAATTAATATTTAAGCAGCAATAAAAACTGACATTTATAGAAATAAAAAAAAAATCAGTTTCCTGACTTTTTTGGTTAAAATCCACCTTCAAAATATAGCTGAACCTGGTTTCCCCAGTCTGTATCTGTGCATTCTTATTTCTATTGAGTTCAGTAGTAAATCTGTTGAAATTATGGGTGTGCCTGAAACACATAAAAAGCGGCTCTGTGAACTGGCACACTAAGAGGTATGATTGCAGCTGTTTATATGAGCACCCTTATTGTTCTAAGGTATTCTACGTTGGTTCAAAGCACTTTCAGGAGTTGCCAACTTACTGACAGTGAGTTATGAGATACTCCAGAGTGAGTTTCTCTAAGTTCTTTAAGCCAACACCCACTCACTATAAGAAGGCATACTCATGTTATGAGGTAGGAGAAGGAGGAGAAAAAAGGCATGTAGAGACAGAGCCGTTTATACACTTCTTCCACTCCTTGGCCTTTGAAACAAAAAACAAATCAAATAAGGAAGAACGGAAAATAAAAACAACAGTAGATACAAAAGTATCTGGCTCAGTGCTGCACACATAATCATAATAACCAAGTTTTCTGCAATCTCCGTTGTCGTTAAAAGAATTTAATGACATCTGATAAAATAATAATTTATAATTAAATAAATAAAAAAGACAACCACAACCTAAAATTTCCAGTGTGTGTGTGTGTGTGTGTGTGTGTGTGTGTGGGTGTGTGTGTGTGTGTGTGTGTGTGTGTGTGTGAAAAATCAGAGGTGATTTAATGAAGTTTTTAGGGTGTTTCTGGATCCACCTGTTACACATTGATGGTCACGATGAGTGTTGTAAAAAAAAAAAAAAAAAAGGCCTGCCTGTGCACTTGCAATTAAGATTGCAAGTAAGAATTAAGAATTAAGGTGTTGCTTGTGTGTCTTGTGCATGGAATATATGGTTCATATCTTGATGACCTTCAAGAGAAAAAGTTAGACAATAACAACTTTGGGTGGGTGGAATGTGTGTAATTCGTGACATTAAATTTTTATTTGTTGCTTCTTAAGAAGGCAAGTTCTGCTGAATTGGGATAGGTGTAGCACATCGTGGGAGTGGGCTTCCGTCCACCATAGTCTGGAAATACAGACCCGACTGGTTTCATTCAACTGAATTCTTGGAATTGAGTTAATTGAGTCTATTCTCTTGAAACCTGACATGTGAAACTGTTTATTTGATAAGAAGATTTACTTCATGCAGTAAATGTGAGTTGGATCCAGTTTGTTGATGCAGGCCTTCCTACTTTTAAGAAGCCCCTTTCATTTGAAGTCCCAAACATGTCTTTACAAAACAGTGTCATTCTATACTGTCTGAATTTCAACATTGCCCATTTACCAAATACAAGATGTATAAAACCTGCTGTTTCTGTCCTGTTAGTCTTATATGCAAAACAGACATACCAAAGCAAAGTCCCCCAGGCAAGTGAACAGACCTCTAAAAGGCATGTTAATCCAGGTGTGCAACATTTAGCAGTAGATGATCTCATTTTTGTTTAGTGATCAGTTTTAAAAATGTGAAAAATCTAATTGTAGAGTTCTAAAGTATTTCTGTATATTGCTGCAAATGCTTAACGTGAAAAAAATAAAATAAAAATAAGCCCTTTTCAAAGTGGTTTGAAATGGAAATACTGAATGTATCGTCTATGAAAAGGTAATAACAATCCCATCCCCCCATGCATTATTAAAAATTTAAATTAATGAATGTGCTGTTCAGTTGTGTTTTTGTTCTGTTGACTTTTGTTTTGCATGCTTTTAAAATGCAGACAGCTGTTTAGTTTGTTTCTCTTGTTAATTCCCTTCAGAGATACTACTCTGACAGGACTAAATTAGATTAAAAACAAGATTTCAACTTCATTTAATCACATCTAGACTACTGGGTGCCATTAAAATACATATCAGAAGATGTACGGTCTGCAACGCCACTGTTTGATCTGCAAATACAGTGCAAAAATGATTCCACCCTCGTGACTGACAGGTGGCTTGGCTGCATGCCTTAGTTTTTTTGGTTTTTTTTGTGAAGAATGTGTCAAAGTAGAGCTGAACTGCTCTTATTGAAATAACATTGCATTGGGAAAAAGTAATGTGGGTAACAGTTGTGGGTCCAGTTGTGCACATGTTCATTTTTTAGTATTTTAAAGCATGATTTCAAAGGTTTTTTTAGTGCGGTAAGTCAGTTAATGATCCAAATAAAGGGTGCGCCCATTCTTATCATAAGTTCTCAAACTAGGAATGTGCCAGACGCTACAGATCTTTATCTCTCATCATCAAACATGTCCCTTTAATACATAGATAAATGCTTATTTACTTACCATATACAGTACCTCTATATGTGTGTGTGTGTGTATGCTTGTAGTGCAAATCTAAATTATTATTTAGTGACATTTATGTCTACTGTCATCAACCATGATACATATTTCACATTCTTTTTACAATACACTAATTAATATTTGCATATTCACGAACACAATACATACAAATGTGGGTTGCATTGCAATAATGCCAAGGTGCCAAACCCTGTTATGTTATCAGCAGCAAGTGGAAATATGGAAAATATGCATAATACACGTTAACATCAGATCAGATAAACTCAGATACAAAAACATGCATGCACACTAATATGTGTGCACATGAATAATGCCCAAAATCATACTGCAGACACTCCGGCCAAACCCCTGGCCAAACCCTTGCCTGATTACTGTAATGGTTTGCTGCAGTAAACCCTCTCCACAATGTCCCGGAGATCCAGCCCGGACATGCATTTTCTTGCCTTTCCTTCCCTTGTAGGTCTGACGTCTTTAAGGGAGCTTGTGCACGCCATTGCTAGACACATAGCTGGATCTTATTACTCATCACAAACACTCATACAAAGCGATGATTGCCGTGCAATGATCTCACACCTTTCGCACCTGCTTTATACTATCAAAGTGTCATGATAGTTGAAGATGCTTGTGTAATACTATCAAATGGCCATCAGCGCTGGCTGTGACCCAGCGGTTGGCTTATCATGTTGACTTGAACTAGAAATGAGAAATGGTCTGACTATGCAGGGCGTGGGAAGTGAATGATCCTGAAGAAGTTTCCAGGTAGAGCCGAGCGTACTGTATTTTTGTGGCAACATTTCTCATTGTTTTTCACACCACTTTGCTCCACCTCAAACACACACACACTCTTATGGTGGAGTTTAGTGCCATAGAACACATTAGTTGTGTTAGCTACTGTGCAGAAGTGTGTGTGCACATTTTCCTACATCTGGGTTCCCTGTTCTTTTTTCCCCTTGTTAATCTCAACAATGCAGCTCTTCAGCTCTTGGGGGGAAAAAAGCCCTGCCGCTTCCAAACACTGGCAAAAGTAGATGGAAAAAAGCCATTCATAAATGTGAAAGTTGCTTCGCGCCCCACCCTGCTGAGAAGAGCAGAGGTTAACTCGCTCTCTACGGCTGCTCAGCCAACCAGATACTGAGGCAGAAACACACCCGCTGGCAGCCTGTGAGAGCTACACTGTCTTTTCTTAATTTTTCTTTAGAGGTTCTACTGGAATGTCTGTCCTCAAGTCTCTGCCTCTCCTCCTGTTTTCTCACTTCACCTGAGGCGAAGCCCGGGGCTGGGTGTGACAGCATTTATCTTACCACTTTCTCTATACCTGTCTAACAGGTAGGGCTTGTGTCAGAGTGCATCTATATGCGAGTGTATGTGTGTGAGCAGGCAGCTCCGCCTCCTGAGTGTGTGTATAAAAAGGGTCAGCCAGCTGCAGAGAGACACGCAGAGGGACTTTGACTCTCCTTTGTGAGCAACCTCCTCCACTCCTCTCTCAGAGAGCACTCTCGTACCTCCTTCTCAGCAACTCAAAGACACAGGCACCATGTCAAGCAGGTCTATCACCTACACCAGCGGTGGATCCATGAGGAAGTCTGGCTACTCCAGCCAGTCAGCCTATGCACTTCCAGCCGGCTCTAGCAGGGTCAGCACCGTGACCAGTGTCAGGAGGTCTGGCGTGGGTACCAGTCCAGGCTTCGGTGCAGGATTCGGTTCTGGAGGTAGCAGCAGCAGCTACGGCTTCAGCAGCAGCAGCATGGGTGGAGGCTACGGTGGTGGTCTTGGTGGAGGTTTCGGCGGAGGTTTCGGTGGCGGCTTCATTCCACCTCCCATCACTGCTGTAACCGTCAACCAGAGCCTGTTGGCCCCCCTCAACCTGGAAATTGACCCCACAATTCAGGCTGTCCGCACTCAGGAGAAAGAGCAGATCAAGACCCTCAACAACCGCTTCGCCTCCTTCATCGACAAAGTGAGTATTCATGCATTCGGTCTCTCTTAAAATAACATTGACTTTTACATATCATGCAAATATCCATAATGATATCGCTGGTCTCTGTGCCTGTAGTGCATTCAAATTCAAAATTCTCATTTTATTACTGAGCATGACCTTTGAACAACTGACTCCTAACACTGGATGCCTTTAGTATTACTACACACCATAATAGCTTGCAGCTGTAAAAAGCTGAGTGACACTTAAAAATGTGTTCTCTTGCACAACAGCTTTCCTTCAGCATATCTGCAAGCTAAGTAATTTTAATAGATGTAAAAGTTGCATCTGCTTACACCAGAGGCAGTGTGTACTATCTTTACTTATTGGGCAGTGCAAGCAAAGTAGTAGCAATAGGCTAATCAGCTAAAGTACATGTTAAACCATTTGTACAGGATCTCTCTTTAGTCTTGGAAAAAAGTCCTCAAAAACCCATGACTGAGGCTATCCAAATATGGGTGGAGTTTGGGTAATAACCTAGCAACCATGTGAGTCATAGATACACACATACTGTATATAGAGCGCGCTAGATGAATCCAGTGTGTGCGTAGTCCAAAGTCTAGACTTTATTACGCCACAAAAATTGCACAGCTTATGAAATTGAAATTGTCATTCAGATCCATTAGTGGCGTGCATTTTTACTCACGCTCACTCTTTAAAAAAAAAAAAAAAAAGCTTTAGTCAACTTTATGTTACACCCGTATTTGGCCGCAAACAAACACTTCACAACTTTCTGAGCAAATGTGGACAGAAGACACACCCTGAAGGCCATGCAGTCAGCACATACACACACACCTTTATTTTTTAGTGCCTGTGGGAGAATTTGCAGTAGGCAGTGTGTGACCAGGATGAGTCATCAGGACCATAGACACCAGACGCTCCAAACTTTTACTCTGCTTTATAACTTTCTAGCAGGTTACAGGTCAAAGACTATGCCAATAAATGCCTTTGAACTTTTTCTGAGGTTTAAGATAACAGGGAAATGTAAATGATTGTTAATGTAAGATAATTAAATGAAGAAGTCTTAAGGAAAAGTGCACTAATGTGAAAAGTGCAAAAGTGCACCAAGGTACATCCAGGTTGCATACATCTAGAAAAAAAAAATTGTAGGAAGACAAGCTGAGTAGATTACGAGCTAGACAGGTGCTGTCATATATGGCTGATCGCCAAAGACCTCACACAAAACCTGCCTTAGGGTGTGGCAGGTATGTCTTATTTCTCTGATGTTGATCTCTGTTTTATCTGTGAAGCAATGCAGGTTTGGGGCGAGGCCATTACTGGAAGTTTTTTCCAGTCTAGGAGTTTGTAGCTAGTGTGCAGCACTGCCACACCCAGTCAGTCCACTTTCACCTTCCCTTCCCCCTTCCCTCACTCCACCCTGCAGAAAAATGCCTGCTAAAGTGACTCATGGTCATTTGTATTCCCTTAAACAATGCTTTCAGAGAGCATGCACAAAGAGACTTAAAGAGCTAGGACTACAAAGGAGTCATACAAGACAGACAAAACCATCAATCCACTTCATTTATTCATTCATTCATTCACTGCTTTTTTTTTTCCAGAATGGAGTCTTTTTCAACTGCATTTTTTTTAACCTCCAAGGAGCTTGAAAGTGAAAATCTTCAAATAAAAAACACTAAATTCCTTCTTTCTTTCCACAGGTACGTTTCCTGGAACAGCAGAACAAGATGCTGGAGACCAAATGGAGTCTTCTCCAGGAACAGACCACCACACGCTCCAACATCGATGCTATGTTTGAGGCCTACATTTCTAACCTGCGCAGACAGCTCGATGGACTGGGAAATGAGAAGATTAAGCTGGAAGGAGAGCTGAAGAACATGCAAGGCCTGGTTGAGGACTTCAAGAACAAGTGAGTTGTAATTTTGAAATTGAATGATCTGATGGAAAACAAACCCCACTGAAAACAAAATAGATTTACTCACATTTCCTTTCTCTAAACAGGTACGAAGACGAGATCAACAAGCGTGCTTCAGTAGAGAATGAGTTTGTTCTGCTCAAGAAGGTGAAGACCATTTACCTTTTTCTTTAAAAGACCTACCTTTTGTCATTTCATTAAGGTTCTTTGTAACAGCAATAGGGTATAATGTCCTCTCATTTTCTTTTAGGATGTTGATGCAGCCTACATGAACAAGGTTGAGCTCGAGGCCAAGGTTGATGCTCTTCAGGATGAGATCAACTTCCTCAGGGCAGTCTATGAGGCTGTAAGTTCAGTTTTGTTGTGTTTGGCCAACTAAAACTTGTTAGTACTGCTGCTTTGTAAGGGTAGGTAATTTACTGATTGTTTGTTCTGCATTTGCAGGAACTGCGTGAGCTCCAGTCTCAGATCAAGGACACATCAGTCATTGTGGAGATGGACAACAGCAGAAACCTGGATATGGACGCCATTGTGGCTGAAGTTCGTGCTCAGTATGAGGACATCGCCAACCGCAGCCGTGCCGAAGCAGAGAGCTGGTACAAACAGAAGGTCGGTCAAGCTCTCATAGCTTCAGCTCTTGAAGATCACCTCTTCTGTGGCCACGCAAGTGCTCATTTGTGTCAATATATATGTTACAGTATGAAGAGATGCAGTCCTCTGCTGGTCAGTACGGTGATGACCTCCGCTCAACCAAGGCTGAGATCGCAGAGCTTACCCGCATGATCGCCCGCTTGCAGAATGAGATTGATGCCGTCAAGGGACAGGTAATGATGAGCAAGGGTTGATACATAAATGGTTCAAATACAGATCATGCAAAGAAGCTGACTTTACATATGTTATTGTCAATTTAGCGTGCCAACTTGGAGGCTCAGATCGCTGAGGCTGAGGAGCGTGGAGAGCTGGCAGTGAAGGACGCCAAGCTCCGCATCAGGGATCTCGAGGAAGCCCTCCAGAGAGCCAAGCAAGACATGGCCCGCCAGGTGCGCGAGTACCAGGAGCTCATGAACGTCAAACTGGCCCTGGACATTGAAATCGCCACCTACAGAAAGCTGCTGGAAGGAGAGGAGAGCAGGTAGGAAGTTTTAAAAGAATATTTCTGTGATATTTACACTCTCAAATCTTTTCGATAAACCTTGAGGTTCGAAAAAACATCACTAAGCAAATCTGTTGTCTTCTTTACTCAGACTGTCCAGCGGTGGAGCTTCAGCCACCATTCATGTCCAGCAGTCCTCAGGAGGCGTCTCATCCGGTAAATAAATCTCTGTCTCTCTCTGAATCTCTCATCTTTCTTAGAATCTCATTCTCCAGGTCATGTTAGATACGTGTCTAAACTGTCTTTCTCTTGCAGGTTATTCTGGTGGCGGCGCTGGATTCGGCTATGGGGGTGGTTACAGCTCTTCAGGATTTGGTGGTGGATCAGGATTTGGTGGTGGATCAGGATACGGTGGTAGCTCCATCAGCAAAACCAGCACCACCAGTGTCAGCAGCAGTAAACGCTATTAAGGAGAAGCGCCCCCAACCCAACCCGGCATCCTATCTTCCTTACCTGCAACTAGATCACTCTGAACCTTCTTACAACTCAAACCATCTATGGTGCTATATTCTAGCCAGACAGCTATCCCCTGTTAATGAGGAGATGAGGACAATGATTTCTTAAACATAAAATAAGTTTTAGGTTGCTTTGTGTGTTGATGGTAGTCACCCATAACATACATCTCTTGTCTGGTGTAGTCACTGCCATTTTAAATCATCAACCCAACTACACTAAAATGACACCAGAAAGAATGTAACGGAGAATCTGTGCTCCCAGTCACTGAATTGTTTTATTTCTGCACTGATAAGTATGGGGAAAGTGAGACTTGAATGAAATATATACACATAGAAACCACTGAAGCCAATTGGGCCCTTCACAACAATAGGATTTCAGTCTCATTAGCATAACCACAAGCAGTACCATAGTTTCACTGGATCAGGGAGGTGCTATACAGGTCCTGAATGTCCTGGTTGAATGTTTTGTGCTGTTACAAACTCCCTGCTGTATTTTCGACTAATATGACTTTTGTCATTATGCAATGGCTGTCAGTGTTAGTTTACCTATTTGCTATAAAAAATGTACAATATTGTCAGCCTGTAACTGATGGCAATGACTTGTGGGCTTGTGTCCAGTTACCTCACATTCAAGGGAGATCTGTTACAGCAAAAAACAGGAACAATGGCATTTCCACGGACTATCCCTCCTTAACTTTGTGTACTTGCTGACTTGAAAGCAGAGAACTTCATTTACTGTGTGGTGATTGTACTACCTTATACTTTCCCCTGTATTCAAACTGTTTCAGAGCGTATTTTACAGTCGCTGTTATAAATGGAAAAGTGCAACAAAAATGAAACCATGTTCAACCAGATTTGTTTCGTATTGATTGACTTGACACCAACTTAAAATCTGAATACAATAAATCTGAGACTACAAGTTTTGTCTTGATTTGTCTTTCATTGCTGTTGTTGCTTGAAATGTTGAAACAATTATGGACAGTTTTAACATCAAAGAGCTACATACGGATAAAAATTAGACAATGGAACCACAAGGAAAATAGGATTAAAACAGATACATTCAATATGACTACAATAAAATTGATCCACTTTATGTTGAACATTTTGCAATGCAGAACTTACTTGTTGCAAGCATAACAGACACCTTATTTTTAATTCTCTTATAACACTAGGTTAGTTCATTTTCAACATATAATTTAAGCTTTGATATCTAAATATTCTCTTCGATACAACAGCATTGCAAAATTTGCTTATCTCTTTTTCAATATTTATCAAACCTTATATGTCATGTGGAATGTTATTTGGATTACATATTTAGCATATGGTTAAATCAATTTTAAGCCATAAATTACATTTCTCTGGCCTGCAGTTGCTGAGGTGAGTTGCTGGCAGTGTGATCTGGATTTTCAGTATTGGCCTGTGGAAATTCATTACCCTGTACCTCTTTTTTCACAGTTCTACACATACAAATATATACCAGAATTGCTAACCCAACAGCAGTTGTGAGGAGACCAGCAATAATTGGCACTGTAATTGCATTTGCTGCAAAAGACAAACAGAAAAAATAAACATAAGTTAAGTTATATATATATATATATTTAAAAAAATATGTTAGGGAAAAAAACAGGGGCACAGTCAAAGTTCAGATTTTACCAGTTTTAAGGCCTTTTTTTTTCTTAGTCGATTTGACACATT
This sequence comes from Poropuntius huangchuchieni, assembly GCA_004124795.1. NCBI lineage: Eukaryota > Metazoa > Chordata > Actinopteri > Cypriniformes > Cyprinidae > Poropuntius > Poropuntius huangchuchieni. The sequence goes on along the minus strand of SCHK01189177.1, from coordinate 1,072 downwards.
TCTCTAAACTCAGCTCTTAACTCACACTGTTCTCAAAACAGTTAACACAGTGATCTGAACACTTTGTAATTGCTCTAAACAGATTGTACATTTTCATTCATTTCATACATTACAAATCATGCAAATAATTTTCTCAAAACTATATGCAAAAAATCTCAAATGATTTCACAATAGTTAATACAACCAACCAATATTTTAAAATAGCTGAAAAAAGGTTTTACACAAATCATTTATGTACCATTTGTCCAAACACAAGAAACAAAACTCTGTAATTTGTCATTCTATCAAATGAACATGGTATATTTCCAAATGGGCCTAAACTGATGACTATTCGATTAATCATACACTCAACACAAATTGCGTTGACAAATTTACCACAATTGCTTCAGAATAATAATAAAAAGGAAAGTATACAAAGAGCAGGAACGAATATGCAAAACAAACAAACAAATAAATAAAATAAATAAAGATTTGGGAAAGGTGTAAAAATCTGATGGTTGACAGCATGTGTTGGATAATAGTTTTTAGTTATACACAACAGATATGCACTCCCTGTTGAAGAACTGCAATAAACATGTTTTTTTATTAGCGTATTTGTGCATCTATAGCTGCATGTGTTTTATAATCAATAAAGAACACACCTATAGATTTGATGTTAATATTTACTTTTAATAAATGCATTACTAGAAAAAAATTCAGCAGTGCTTCATTTTACAGTAAATGTGAACTGTTTGGTTAAAATAATTTTGTGTTTGGATGGCTGTGATAACTGTTTTGAAAACAAGTAGCCTACATTGCATTGGAGAAAAGTGTCAAATTGATTAAGAAAAACTGAAATAAATTTATTTAAAATAAACACCTTTAATACGACAGGGGTCTATTCTTTCTTTAGAGGACATTTTTAACGATGTAAAAATTATGTCATTAAAAGTGCAAAATGCACCAACGTGTGCTGCAAATACAAGGTAGTGGCTCAGCACTGCCCCCTGGCGTTTGTTCTTAAAAATTCTGCATTACTTTTTTTTTCAACCGCTTACTCACAAAATATTTACTTGTCACACAATTTCTGAAA
>SCHK01188758.1:0-21943 GCA_004124795.1 Poropuntius huangchuchieni | reverse complement strand
TAGGCTTTTGAACAGATCTCGTCTTTGCTATTTGAATGTTTTATTAAAGGTAGGAGGACTTTAAAGTTCACTACACACAGACACACGGCCGTGACCTCCTAATTAGTTTCCCACACTCTAGTGTACATCAATCACCTCTGCAAGGCTTAAGTGTGAAAACAGACACTGTAATAATTAGAAAGTGACATCTGAAGACATCTCAACAACAAATGGCTGACCTAAGAGCTGCCAGCTGATTAATAAATGTATATTTGGAGCAAAGGAGTGTTAGTGCCTTCTGTCTGTACTCTTACAGGTCATTCGGCACTGTTTTCTTTTCCTAGATGTGTAAAGTTAATGTCCTATATACAGTAATAGCCAATACTAAAACACTTGCCTTAAGGTAATAACCCTTAGTAATGTGTCTGTGGATGCTACATCAATCCGAGCAGTGAATGTTATGCTACTCCCACAGAATAAAGGCAGGCTTGGCATTAAGTATAAAATTTTAAAGTTTTATCCTGTGAAGCATCAACCCTGCTTTGGGTTCTGAGACCTACATTAGCAGTGACACCTGTTGTCGGTTTTATAAACTGCACAAGGTCTAGGCTTGTCTGGAAAGATACGCTGGAGCTGGGTTCATTTCAAAGGGTTATTGAGGTGGTTACACCTTATGAGTAGATTTGCCATGTCCGTTTCTAAATCAAATAGTAATATCCCGTTCCTTTTCCAAAGGCTTGATGAACTCTAAGAACACCGTCTACACTCCACACAGGCAGAAACCATTACCCATGAGAACAACACAAGAGAGGATGTATATTAGTGTGGGTGTGTTTCTAACTTCGCCCTTTACGTTTATTCATTTAGCAGATGCTTTATTTAGGGATTTATTTTAGTGGACAAAATTTCTCTCTGGAGGTGGCTCTATCTGAAAAAAGAGTTTTGGGAACGTCTCAAAAAGCGAGTTCAAAATATTCTCTAAGGAGACTAAATAATGTCTTTATTAACACATAAATATGTCAAAAATCTGCTATAGAAGTCACTGGTATGTCTCCATATAGATAGTTAAGTAAGCGTGTGTGGGATGTGAGCCATGAGTTTTTCCGTGGTGTTTTCTCAGCTCCAATCATTACCACTGCGGAAATGCTAATGGCTGTTTGAATAAGAGCAGGTTCGAGGGGGCACTGAGGGCTCAAGGCTTTGTTTGACTTGCTGATCCTTTCTGCCCGGCGGCTCTCAGACGCTGTTGTTTTTAAATTACGTAGGGGATATTGCTGGCCAGGCAAAGATATACAAGTGGAAGCCCAGTGCTTTTAAAAACCACGGGAAAAATGCTGAACGTTACAAATTATAAACCCTTGTCTTCAGCTCGCCTCTCGCCACTAATGATTTATGTTTAAAATAATATTGCTACAAATCACTTCTGTGAGGCCTCCGATGGCCAAGCCTGTTTTTGGACTTACGAGTAATGACGGATTAGACAAAGTCTGGGGTCCTGTTACGCTATAGGAACCTCGCATACAGAGACAAGCACTTCATATTTTCTGTAAGTCTGTATGTATGATGCAGAGATATTCACAATGCCTTTAATACACATCACAAACCCACAATGTAATAATTTATAATTACTTGGTATAAAACCTGTAAAAACTGTAATGCAAGTTAACACATGATTTGACACTTTAAAATTTGTTGCTGTTCCTTTTGAATGAATTTAAAATTAAAATATAATAATAATAAAAAAAACACCAACAATCCCTATTTACTTTAATTGACTATGTACAAAAACAGTTACAATTATATATTGCGTGTGCTTAATAGAAGAAAGAAAGTAAAATAGGTTTGGAATGACTTGAGTAAATGTGAGTAAAAAAAAAAAAAGAATTTAGTTTTTTTCTTTTTGATACTAAAATGAATCTCTGAATTTGCCCTCCTGCTTTCTCAAGGATTATTATGACCATAAACTTTAATATCTTGTGAAAGGGCGCAGAGTATTTCATTAGAGTGGAATGTCCAGCTACTCAACGGAAGAGCGCTCTCACTAACATGATAAAGGACGTGTTTTGGACAAACCGATTTAGCCAAGCAGAACCACATACATCCCTAATTATCTCTCGCCGCACCATTACATCCAGGAATCTAAACAATAGAGGTGAAATAGGCATCATCAGATGGCATTAAAAAGACAAGAGCATATTTATGGGAGCTGTCAGAAAACTAACAAGAAACCTATGAACATAAATAGTTTCCACTTATCAGCTGAGTTGATTAAACCTACAGTAAATTATGCCAAATAATAGCTACTGAAGATGAAAGTTACACTTACCATATAATACAGATAGAGTAGCTAATAATGTGCTGAATTAAATTACAGAGCAATTTGTCAGGAAAAAAATAATACTAAAATATTTTGAAATACATTTATTTTGTGCTAAGTATGCTACAAATACATGTACATATTTGTGTGCTTAATAAAAATGCCCTGCGATTGTACTTTCGGTATAGGCTATTAAAACTGGTATACTTAAAGTCTGCTTAATAGAAACAACTCATTTTATACTCAGTGTGCTTTAATTGTGTGGAAGTAGTGCTGAAGATATAGTTAAGTATATTTAATTGTGCTAAAGCATCATGTACACTTTAAATATCTTGCATTTAAAGACTGATATTATACAAAAATCATACAAACCTTATTAATGGTGATATTAAAACACATTTAAGTCATAATAAGAAATATGCATTGTGCAATAAAGGAATGCTCCATATAAAGTTTAATTATAATTTTATATTAGTAAGTATTAAGTTATATGTATAAGTTATGTAGTATGAAATAAATGTCTTTTAAATAAATTATGCCATATGATGTTTTTTTTGTTTTGTTTTTTTACTAGGGCAACAAACTGAGAACTTAAGAAATCGTGGCAAGAACCGATATTCAACCCTTTAATTCTTTCCTTCATTTTGGGTTGAACAGTAAAAAAATAATTACCTAAAGTCACAGAAACAGTATAACACAGCACTGCAAAAAGCTTTAACCAGGATCTAAAGTGTGTTTGTGTGTGTGTTCACCTCATAATCCACACAGGCCTCACACTAGTGCAAATGGACACTCACAGTTTTATTGCACAGATTTATTGCCCTCTGTTCAATTCTCTTTCTATGGGTGGGTTGGGAAAAATCTGGAGGTTACAATGGCTTCTACACACACCACCAGTTTTTAAACCACAAACACACACACTCTCTAATTAGCGTGAGTGAAGATGACATCGTCAGTGCTGTTGTAAGTTCACGTTAACAGAGCAGTTGTGAATGTCACTCTCATAACATCATCAAAATGGGACAAGCGTGTCACAAGCAGATGCCCAACACACCAGGGATTCACAGAGTGCTGGGTTCAAAGCTAAATGATTTAAATTTTTCTTAAGTGTATGTACGCTATTGTACTAGAGAATTGTGCTTAGTTTTTGTACTGGAATACTGTTCATAAAAGTGGCAAGTGACTTTGTTTGTCAGTTTGTTACGGCAAAACTCCAAAGAAGTTGAGATCTACATTCCCACAAATGTGTTTCTGTTCCTCTTCCTCATTCTTCCACCAGTCACATTGACTCCATAAGTGAGATGGATGGTTATGATTATTCACAGACAGCACAGGAAGAACAGAGCTCTCCGCTGGTGTGCCGACTGCCATCGGCTATCCTAAACAGATCTGAAATTCAGAACTGTGGTTTCATTCTGTTCAGACATTAGCCTGGGAGAAAAAGTGAGAAAGACAGAGAGGGAAAGGGAAAGAGAGATCAAGCATTGATTGCTGAGTGGTAACATCCACAGGTTAAGCTGTGGCCTCTAACATAACAGACCAAACCTAATCATAGCAAGATCATCTGTTTTTAAAAGCACAACAGCACCGTTACAGATTTTAATCGGCACTTGGGGACACCAGCAACACAAAACAGCCTTTTTGATTAAGACTGATTCATCAGATTAAGGAAATATGAGGGCTTGGAGTCGTTCTGTTTAAATAAGATTCACAGCAGAAAATCCTGTTTCATGCTAACGTGGAGAGCAGTACCCAAAGACGTATCGCTACTTCCATCTCTCTCTCAATACCTGTCTCTCACTCTCTCTCCTCAACTGAACTGCTTTGCTGTCTCCTATCTATACAGGCAACTCCTCTCTAAAAGCTCTTAAAGTTCTAAGCATCATAACTGAAATGGAACCTTAAAAAACAGGCCTAGGTTTAATCTTGATTTTTTTTTTTTGTGGAATTCTGCAAAATGTGTTTAATCATTGTAAAAAGTGTTACATTAAACTGTCAGCTCTTAATGTTGGATGAAAGAATAATCTGATTATGCAAAGTATTATAAAAATCAAACACCAAGGCTCGAGTAATGTATATATTTTTGCAAATGAGTACTGTGTAAATCTGTGGAGCTTTGTGTATAGTATACATATATTTAGTATGTTTATATAAACATCATAAGTAGTATAAATATATAAATATTATAAAATATATTAAAAATATATAAATGTGTGTATACTTAAGAGAAGTTACATAAAAATGGGCAATAAGTAAATGTATTTATATTCTTTCTTTCTTTCTTTCTTTCTTTTTTCCTCCACTTGGAGAGAGGTGTATATATGTGTGTGTGTGTATGTGGGAAAAAAAAAAAAGATAGATGATAGAGGACATGATATATCAGTTGTACAATAAATAGACTGCAGAATGTCACAATTGCCCAGTCAGAATCATGTGTTCCAAAAGGCTGAGGAGTATTTATTTTTGTAATGTATTTATGTTTCTTAACTTAAATTCTTTTACTTGTTGCAGTGGTTCGCCCTTTTACTTGAAGAATATATGATGCTGCCTTGCTCAAAGTTATTTCAGAAGGCATCATAATGTTGTTGGCAACCTTTTCGAACAGCCTTTGTATAGGGAAAACATCTGGGATTTAAAAAATCTGGCAGGGCTGGTTGCATATACTTAGTCTTTATGTTAAGACAGTGTCTTAAGAACTAGTCTGACCAACTAGCAGTTAACCCCAAGGGTAATTAGTTTTATTTTCTGGATTTAACTTAGACTAAGCTGCATTTTTATGTAACTAAATTAAAAAAATATATATATGACCAGTCTTGCTGAATATGACCAGTCATGCTGATTAACTTTTAAGACTAGTCTAAACCTTTAATGCAACCAACCTCTGCCCACTAGGTTTTGAAAGTAAATTTATGTCTCTCTCCTCTTCTCTCTCTTTGTTCCTGTTCAAACACACACACACACACTACTGAACATCCACATTAACCCTTGACCTCTGAGGTCATCTGATAGAGTTCAGTTTGATCCTCTAATTGTGACACTTGGCATACTCTCTCATGCCTGATCAGACTCTTTCTGTCTCAGTCTCTTCCTTTCTCACAAACAAGCACAAACACACGCGCTGAGCTCACTGACCTTTTCTGACATACGGTTCCCAGTGGGTTCAGTTTATCCTCTAATCTTCGGTTTAGAAAAATCGGATGTGTAATACGGTATAACAGGTCATAGTTAATGGACTGGGTGGAAAACACGAATGACCCCAGTGGGCTTCTCAGTTTGCAAAACTACCAGGTTCTTGCAAATTAATGCCAATGCGATGGTGATGTTGACGTGACATTAATCATACCCAGTGACCTGAAATAACATTCGTGAGGATCGCTATGCAAACGTCCGGTCCCGCCGTCTACCGCTTTACGCACACAAAAAGACACATGGTGTCCAGATTGGTACACACACTCACTCACCCTCAGACAAACACACAATGTTTGATAGGTACAAACAAGTGCTTTATGTGCATGGCATTCACTCGTTTCTGTGCTTTATCTTTCTTGTTTTTCTTGCCCGATTGTGTTTATTTGCCTGGCTGTGAGGCAAAATCATGTCTGGTTCCCACTGGGCTGTTGTGCTTTCTTCAGGTCAGCCATATTTTGCTGGTGAGAGCCTGTCTGAGCTGGTGTCCACTCCGCTACGCCGCTTACTATTGTTCTAGTGGGAAAAAGTTCACAGATTTCATAATCTACCGGAATCATCCACTCTAAAGCAAGTTACATGAGAACCGGCTGCTGTTTTGCTGCTCACAGTTTAAGGTTTGAAGGTATTTGTTGGGTAAATGTTTTCTTTGGCCCAGCTATGAAACATGTTAAAGGACTGTCTGGATGTTTTACTTTATATTGATAGGCATCCTCAGACCTTGGAGTGTTAACAGTGTCTTGTTGTGTGAGTAGGAGATTGACTTCTATTAATGTTTATTGTCTTAACCGTTGTACATGGCTGTTTAACACTAAGCCGTTAAGACATTAATGCACCTAAACAACAACAGATTTAGCCAATAGGGAATCCTGGAAGACATTAGCTATGCTCCAAATCCTAGTGAGCCTGCTGTTTGCTGACTATGTAGACAGCTTTATAACCTTCATGGTGCCTCGTAAGTGACCAATTTGTTAATTCTACTTTGGCAACAACTTAATAAACCACACAAATAGCGCTTTATGGAGAACAGTTGAGAGACTTTGTTGTTAGCGTGTTGCTAAGCTAACAGCACAATAACAGTTAGACCTGTAAAATTCATACTACATAGAAATGTTTAATTACTATTTTCTTATAGCTAGGTAATTTTAAGTATTGAATAAAATATGTGTATTTATAATGAATATTTGTCTTGCTACTTTTATTGGATTTTTTTTTTCTTCACATTTTGGNTTCTTATAGCTAGGTAATTTTAAGTATTGAATAAAATATGTATATTTATAATGAATATTTGTCTTGCTACTTTTATTGATTTTTTTTTCTTCACATTTTGCAATGGCTTAAACCACAACAGAATGAGTTGCTGTATTTTTTAAAGCTGCATGTGACCCACAAATTTGATGATTTATTGTGTGATTGACAGAAGAATAAGCAGTCCTCATCAAACTGCAAGCATAATATGGTCAAAAATGGTACTGACTCCCACCAGATGTGGAGGAATATCAATATGTTGGACACTGTTTACATCAGCATATAGTCTTGTTTTGAATGGATTGGCAGAATCAGGGGTGTAAATGGCTTTAGAGTCCTGCTCAGAAGTGCCTTTGTCCCAGGGGTTTTTTGGGATAGTGTACACAGAAAAGACAACTCACGCATTGCTGCCAGGTGACACACACATCTGTGTGTTTACGATGTCTCCTCAGGAGGTCACAGAGATTAATGAGCCTGAAATAACTCCTGTTAGCAGGTGAGAGAGAGGGAAGGGGTTTCCAGGTGTGAAGTGGAGGAGGAAAAGAATAGAAGGACAGACGGAGAGATAGAGGTGAGCACTTGCCATTGATTAAATGAGTCAGTAGAGCTTATACTCCACTCCTTGTGTGTGTGTGGTCTGTTTAACTTCTCTACCGAGAAGTTAGCTAAATTTGACAAAAAATGACTACGGTACAAAAGTTTGGGGTAAGAGGTTTTCAGTGAAAGAAGTTTATTTTGTTCAGCAAAGCTGTATTCATCTGATCAAAAATACAGTAAAAAATAGTAATATTGTAAAATATGATTACAATCAAAATGAAATGTTTCTGTTTTCACATATTTAAAAATGTAATTTATTCCTGTGATGGCAAAGCTAAATTTTCACCAGCCATTACTGCAGTCTTCAGTGTCACATTATCCTTCAGAAATCATTCTAAAATGATTTGGTGATTTGGTAAATCATTTCTTGTTATCAAAGTTGCAAACAGATGTGCTGCTTAATATTTTTAGTAGAAACCATGATGCATTTTTAGGATTATTTAATTAATAAAATAACAGCATTTATTTAAAATTGAATTATTTTGCAACCATGTCTTTACTGTCACTTTAGAAAAATTAAATGCATCCTTGCTGAATAAAATAATCAATAATAATTAAAAAAAAAAATCTTATTGACCTCAAACTAGTTGAATCTGAAAATATTCTTAAAGCTGTGGTGCTACTAGATGCTATTTAAACTCTCTGGGGAAATCAGTCTACAAATTGCTTGCTTACAGTTGTCTCTGCATATTAAGTTGAGATAGGAGAAAGTCTTTAAACATCCCCCCAAAAAAAAAATTCAGTTCAGTCTTAAATCTTCAATCATTCATCAAATACAGGTTTTAGATGAGTTGGCCAAGCAGAATGTGTTCCCACATGTATTTCTAACATTACAGTGCACATGGAAATTGCACTTTCAAATCCTCTCCTCTCGGTTCACTTTTCATTCTTTCTTCACCCTCTTTCCATCTCTAAAACCCATGACCTGGAGCAGAGTGCAGGGATAAAACAGACTCAAAACACTGGCTGGCTCTCTCTGTGTCAATTAAATACTTGTGTGCTGAAAGAAAGAGAGATAGAAAAACAGAATTGATTGACACTTTGGAGTTAATCCCCATATCAAGGACTCCTGGAGAGACGGGATACACTTAGAGCACAGGGGATCAACGACGGCAGTGAAAGAGAGCGAAATCAAGGAAGGAAAGGAGAGAAGACGGGGGAAGGTATCAGAATACATTATGGAAACACACACAGGGATAGACTCATCTATCCATCTTTATTCCCACTCTCTCCACGTGTGTCTCTGTCCAGGCTCCAGGGGGGATGGACGCTGCTGTCCGTGCCTGAGGTGAAGGCCCCTCGCTGGGCAGAGGATGCAGCAGCAGTGGGGTTAGAGGTCTGGTGGTATTGCTGGTGTCCTGCTGAACAAAAGGTCTCTATGAGTGAAACACACAACAGCATTTTAATGAGCCACAGTCTGTTAATATTTTAACACTCAGTTAGGACTCTTCCAGGCTCGGGGCAGCAGGGAGTGGAAAGAAAGGTGCTTGTAGAGATGGTTAAGTGCAATAAATTGAGCTCTGAGCTGCATGAGATGAGTTTTTGAAGTTGAATCACAATGGGTGTCCTATAGGGTTCAGTCTCTGAGATCGAACTAATGTGTTTGTCTCATATGTATCCGTAAATATTGCTAATTTCATTGCGAGATGTTCAGAAATGGAAATTAATTTGAACATATCTGCAGGATATTTGAAGGAAAGAAAATGATCTGGAATTACACCCAGACTTGACTGGAATTACAAGTATAGGAATAAAAGAAAAACAATAAAGGTGGAATTCTTGTTTCTGTCTCTAAAGGGATTAGTAGAGGAAGTCATTTACCCATCAGCCCCTGCGTGGTAGAGTGAACGTCCACTGGTGTGGATCGCTGCTCTTGAGGCACACCCACCAAAGAGGATCATGGGATACTTATTCAAAGCTACAACAATAATGAATGAATTGGAGTGATTTTTTGTTGTTGTTGTTGTTTTTAAAAATGAGTGGACATAGTCGTAATTTATATGTTATATATTGCCAGTCAGAATGCACCCATTTATTAATTTTTTTATTTGTTTGTTTGCTTATAAGACTATGATTATTATAAATAATTTAAAATTATAATAAAGTTAATAAAATAAGTATTTACTAATTGATTGTTTCGAACATCTAGATAGATAATGAGCAACATGCATGTGATAAATAATAAAATGTAAATTTGTGGCATAAATGGCTCCTCACTGCACCATGCTTCCACTTGATTGACAACGTACCAGCATTAACAGTAAAGATCTTTCAGAAGCGAAATATTTATCTTGGTCATGTCTGTAATCCATCCCTTTGGTTTTTGTTGTCTTCAGGTTAAAGTTGAGACTCTTCTTTTGTCCTCACATGTCACAACACCGTTAACCAGCAGCTGCTGCAGAAAGGCCTCATGGGAATGCCTTCACTATACCTGTGCTAAAAGCTTTTCCTTCAGGTGTGTATGTGTGTGTGTGTGTTAACCTTTGACAGCACTGGAGTTCAGATGCGTTAACACTGACTCTCTCACCGTGTTTGAAAATAGTTAAAGTGAAGGAGAAGAAAGGAAAGAAAGGGAGAAAGAAAAAAAAAACAGAGAGGAAATCAAGGGGACAGACCCTTGGGCAGACGTTTTTTTTTTCTCGTTCAAAGGATCCGCCGGATCAGCCGGAGACTTCAAGTGAAACCTGATAATGTTAGTGGTCACAGAAACATTTACAGGTGGCATACACATTACTCTCTGTCGCTTTTCCTCGCTTTTTCCCCCCTTTCTCCTTCTGCGAGACAGAAAAACTCAAACGCTTTTCTTTCCCTCAGGAAGACTTTGTTCTGAAGTGCTCTGGGATCATTGTTGTGGCTCTCCTTCAAGCGTGTTTCATTTTTAAACAGTTTCCTCTCTGTGATGCTCTCAGATATGCTCCTCTCTCAGAGAAGGCCGATAAACAGACAAACTATTTAACCGGCGAAAGACAAGAGATTTTTAGAATGATCGCAAGTCAAAGCCATATGTTCTCCTCTCTCTTTCTCTCCCTCTCGCTAATGAGTGTATTTCTCAGCTCCTCGGCGGATTAGGCGCGCAAAGAAAGAGCGAAGGAAAGAAAAGATCCAATTGAGAGATGGCGAGGTTCGCCGAGCTCAATGGAAGAGAAAAGCGGGCGAGAAAAAGGGGGCGAGAGGTAGAATGGCATGATCTGCAGGGGGCAGACCCTCACTCCAGGACCTTCCTCTCTTTCTGTCGTCTCTTTTTCCCCCTGTCCTCCTCCGCTCTGCCTTTGGGATTCAAATGCCGTCTCATTAGTTTTTATTGGATTGAAATGTTTCGCGAGGTCTGCGCTCACGTAGAGTTTGGTGGTGGGATTCGAGAGGCTAAGAGTGCGCCAAATAAGTTGTATCCTTTTGCCTTTCTTTCGCTCGGCTTTTCACAAGCTCATTCCCATCCCTCCTTCTGCGCCTGCTAATTGTGCTGTCGTCTTCACGCTTCAATTTGCGGTGAAACTGCTTAGAAGTTAAAATAAAGGAGCCGTTTTCTCTCTCTGCACACTTCAGTTCTCTGTTCGTGCTTTTCTGAGTGCAAATTGATGTGTTTGACTCTCATGAGAGACTAAAGGAATGGGGACACGTTTTAAATATTTATTTATGTCCAGCTTATGAAGACAATGCAAAATTCAGTGCATAAATAGTACATTTGCTACATGGAATTACACATGCATATGTCAATAATTCAATCACCAAAATTCATTCTGTCGACTTCCCCAAAATGGTTCTTATTTTCAAATGGACACAAATATTCATGTGTTTTTTTTATTATTTTTAGCCAGTTGATATTCACAAACCTTTATTTTTCTACGTAATAATGTCCTTCTCTTAAAGTTCTTTGCTTGCAGGGTCTGTCTCAGTCTCCTGCTATTGTGTTGTTTCCTGTGCTGGCTCCTGTTATCAGTGGAGATCTGCCTCTGTAGCTTTCTACAGCCTAGGACAAAAACACAAAGAGCCACTATACACACACACACCTACTCACAAGCACGCTTTCCCAGGCTTACCCCCATTCAATGTATATTGGGTGTATATATGGGTGTTTCAACAACTATGGGCACTTGGAATTTTAGGAAATAAACTCTCTTATAACATGTTTTTTAAACTCAGGTTTTAGTTTGTGTAATAACAGTGCCCACCAAGGCAATTTCAAGTATCTCAATGGAACTTAAAAAAAAGAAGCAAGTCAGTAATTTAAATGCCATCTCATTAGTTTTTATTGGAAGTGTTTGGATTGAAATTGATTGGATTGAAATGAACGCAAATTTTCGGAAATATTTCCACACTGTCAATTTTAAATTATATATTTACTAACATTATGGAAATTATAAAAATGGCTGAAAGGGAAATTACATTTCAAGCATTTATTTGGAATATAATGAATGAAAAAAAAAAACACATTATTTCTTGGCTGTGAAAATGATGCCTGTGGACAGTATGTCATGTTTATTTACAGATTATAATTCACATTTCTATGATGGATTTTCATATTTTAAGATTGAAAATCTGGGATAATGGAAAAATAATACAGAAAAATTGTACCTAAAACAAACATAGAAAATGTTGAAGGCATTTTTATAAATGTAATGTGTACATAAGTGTTTCTTTTGTTGAAGAAACACACATGAAATTCTAATATAGTAAGTATTGTGAATAGTATATTAATCTTTGTGATGTCTTTCCAATATAATTGCCCATATGTGAGCTCAGTGTAGGCACGGGCAAGACATGGACAAAGGCCTTTTTCTTACAAAGATAACAGACACACACACGCATACACACAAAGATAACACCCCTCCCCTGCCAAACTGCTCCTCGACCTCCACTCTCACCCCCAAATCTACCCTCATTGTTACTAATCCCATCCCAAGATGTTATCAGCTGTGTGTGTGAGTGTGTGTGTGTGTGTGTTATCTGCTGCACTGGTTATCTTAGAATAGATCAAAACAGCAGAGTGCTGCTACCGGTAACTTTCACCTCAGGTTAAACTTTAGCGTGCTCGTAAGCGTGCAGACACACGCGTTGAAGCACCCCGTCAAAGTGTTGAGAGTCTTTCTGAAAATTACGGCCGATCTCTGTGGCATTCATCCCACCGCCATTATGACGTTACCTCTCACTTGTTCACTGGGATTAAACCCTGAGAACTGATTACTCTTTTTTTTGTTCCGTCGTCCACTCACCCTTGTTTTCTTTTCTCTTTTTCTGTGGCTAACAAGGATGACATGACCTAATCTAGGATCAGCACTCTTACCGCACTATTTTCTTGACCCCCTCTCTCTTCCTTTAGTCTTTCGCCTCCCTTTTTCTCCGTCCCCCACCTCCTCTCAATCAGCTCACTTTCCCTTGTTCCCTCTTTCTTTCTTCTGTACTCACCCATCCACTTTTATATGTAGTTTGTCTCTTTCAATTCCCTCACTATTCAAACACTATAATTGGTCATATGCTAGGCTAACATGTGAATTAGCTAATTGGCCTGTCTAGTATGTTCGTTCATCCGTTCTTTTCTCGTTCTTTGTTACATCTCAGCCTGCGTTCGCATTAGTGTGAGAAACTGAGTGCTCGTGAAAGCACGCTAACGCTATGTTTTGTTTCTCTGTAATGAATTAGCGTATGTCTGGGAGCGACGGTATATCCTGACTCTTGTTATTCAACTCTCATTTTGTTATTTTTCTCCTGTGTAGCGTGTGATTGAAAGCTCTAGCTTTCCTCTCTCTCATGTGAAAGAGGGATGACAGAGAGCTACATGAGCCTTGCCGGCGGGAGGAAGGAAAATTAGACAAATACAGTGGATAAATACACAGAGCAGGTGTTGAACGAAAACAGTCATTAATGTAATGCCATGTGTTTGATTTGGCTTATTAATATGCGGTTACACCGTTTCAGCATCTTACATCTGTATCAAATAGTATCATAAAGTTCAAATCATACACAAATATGAGTTTGGCAATGTGTGTGTGAGTTTAAACAATTTAAAACAATGAAACGAATCTGATGACGTTGCTTCGGATCATAGTTTGTCTGAACTGGCAGTTGTAAAAGAAAATATAGAAACAATAGACTCCTTTTTTTAAAACCAGCATCTTTTTGCTTCTTGATTTGTGTGTTTGGCGCTCTTTTTGACATTGTAACACATATTTATGTGATTACTGAATGTCAAACGCATAAAACATTCATTGTTTATGTCTGCATTTGTTTCAGAGTATAAACTTTACACACCCAGAAACAATTCCTGAGATCTTCTGACAAAAGAGAGATTTCTTAATATTCAGCTTGCAAGTTCTGATAGAGTGATATCAGATCAAATGCACATGCAACAGATGGACCGTATTGTGCTGGTTGTAAATATTTGCGAGGTCGTGACACGGGTATGAGAGAATGTGCGTTTTAATAGTGAAATCAGATTCGGCATAGATCACAATCCACACACACACACACACACAGTTTCCTGAGGGCTGATGTAAGGGCAGGTGGTGTGATATACTTCACTTTGTTGTCATGAATCACAACCCTTCCCCCGGGCTTCACAGATAAGGAACCTTACACACAAGTGTTGTTTTAAGATTACCAGATATATTTGTGCTAAAAAACAATTATTGGTAACACAATAGTTATTAAGTCGTTGCCAAACATTATGTACTGCAACTCTGAGTTAATTAGCTTTTAATTAGCCTGTTTCCACCTCAGAATATATATACTTTTTTTATATATATATATATATAAAACACTGCTGTATATTTCACATTGTCACTATATATTTAGCAATTTCTCAGTATTTCTTGTTACTGTGACCTAATGTACTACCGTTCAGTAGTCAGAAAGAATTTCTTAATGTTTGATCAAAAACGAGTTTCACACAATATCTAACTTCCTGTCGCTGTGGCATTAATGCAGAAGCCCAACGGTGCACCAGCAGGGCCCACAATAACAATCTTTTAATCAGTTTGTGTCAATAAAATTATTCGTTAAAAAATAAAATCATACTGACCTCAAACTTTTGAGTTGTATATCAGTATATGATTTCGTATCTTGCAATCTTGAGTTTTGTTCCTTCGTAGTCTGTATTTCCCAATTATATATACTTGCCTATATTTTTTTCAGAATTGAAAATGATGCAACAAATGAAGTATACATTTTAAATCCAAAGCTTTACTGTAAAAAAAAAATAAAAAATGTCTGACGATACTTAAAAACAAGTTCAGTTGCTGCCTTATATTTTAAGTATAGCCTAAATTGGCTGTACAAGTCATTTCAACTTAAATTATATTAAACTGACTTTTTAAAAAATATATTATTATATTAAATAATTTTTTATTATATTATTTTGATGAGTTAAAGTAATGTAAAAACATGTTTCAATGACTTATTGATCATATTTTTTACACTGATTCCAGCAGCAGCTTAAAGATATTAAGTATGATGTTTAATTTATTCATTTCTATATTCTCTATATTCTCACTCATCCATAATGGCATGATGGGATTAAAGATGGAGAGATAGACACTGAATTAGTGGAGCAGTTTAGTTCTGGCATATACATTTTTAACAGTATTCATTGACTAAAGCATCCCCAGACTGTATTTGTTAGTTGAATACTGGTTTCGTAAACTGTGCCACTGATGTTACTGAAAACTCCAGGGGGCGCCATTCAGTAATTTCTTAATTTATTTATAAGGGAAAAAAAGGCTAATTGTATTTAGTAATGTCTCTAGAAAGGTTCTAGGGCGGTCGAATGTGTCAAAGTTTATGCTGTATAAGAAATCTAGTTACTTCGACATGTGGGTCGTCAAATAATGTAACACCCTAGCGTAATATGGTTTCGATTGAGATATTTAGATATACTGATGTGTTTACGGTTCCCCGAGGGTTGCCTGATGGCTCTAAATGAACTGTGGGCCATGTGCATGTTCTTTTATGTCGAGCGGTTCGTCTCATTCCGGTCATTCCTGTGATTAGCAATGCTAGCCAGGAGCCTTGTCGCTACAATGCGTTTCTCACGCGCAGACAAGCGGCCTATTGCTCTGCCCCTCGATTCCTTCTCTCCTTTTCTTTCACGCCCTCCTTCGCTTGGCAGGAGGGTCAGAAGAAAGGAGATTCACACTTTCATTCTCTCGTTCTTTTCTTTTCCTCCCCCTCGTTCCTGAGCATTCCTGCCGGTGGGACAACATTCCAGGGCTTTGTTTAGGGTCAGGACGGGCTCAGAGATGTTTAATGATGGGGTTAGCTCTACAACATCTCTCCTTTCTTTTATGAGAGACGGGGAGAGGGAATCTGAAGTGTGCAATCATGTGTTGTTATAACTTAAGGACACAGTTTCTAAAAGGGATTGGATTACACACAAACACTAGCACATATCAGCAGACTTTAACTGAGGCATCGGCGAAAAAGGCAAATAGTCTCAAACACTCTATTGCCGGAGGGATGCAGGTGTGAAAAGCAATAAAGCACTGTAAAAAACAGGGAGGTCTGGGCAATTTGAAGAATGCTTAGGGTTCAGAACAAGTTACGCTCTATCAAAAGCATTTTGTCATAGCTTTTGTCATATTTAGACAAAATATTTAATGTTTAGACCCAAGCTAAATTCCTCAGTAACACTTAAGCGTATAAGGCATTTCCAAATAAATCTGATAACTTTCACATGATACATGCAAGTATATACCAGAAGCCTCCTGAATACTGTTTAGTTTAACAGTGCAAATTGATATTATCACAAATGCTATCATTAGACTTTAACTTGATATCAGGATTCTGTAAAAGGAATAGTTGAACTTAAAATAAAAATGCATTGCAGGTTTGAGTCAGTGACACAGAAATGCAAGATTTTATTTATTCATAATATTTAAATTGATAAAATGTTGGTCTGTTTTTTCACACAAAGCTATTATATATTTTAATAAAAATGTATACTGATGTTCAATTTTGTTTTTGAAAGATTAATACTTTTATTTATTAATGACGCATTAAATTGATTAAAAGGGGCAGTAAATTGATTTATAATGTCACAAAAGATGTGCATTTCAGTTAAATGTTCTTTTTCTATTCACCAAAGAACCCTGAAAACAAAAGAGTTGATGGTTTACATAAAAAAATAAATAAATAAATATTAAGCAACACAACCATTTTCAATATTGATGATAGTGAAATGTTTCTTGAAAACCAAGTCGGCATATTAGAATGATTTCTGAAGGATCATGTGACAGTAAAGACTAAAGTAATGGCAGCTGAAAATTAGCTGAATAAATTACATTTTTAAATATGTTAAAAAAGAAAACAGCTATTTTAAACTGTAATAATGTTTCACAATATTACTATTTTTCTGTGTGTTTGATTAAATAAATGCAGCCTTTGTGAGCATAATACACTTCTTTCAAAAACATAAAAAAAAAAAAAAAATTGCAGTGAATTGTTTTTATAAACTACGGTAGTACACATTGCACACAATTATTATACAAAATATGTCATTAAAATCCAACAACATCTAAACCTCCTGCCTGGATATGCTCGGTTCCTGTTGTGTTCATTACAGCATTAGTTTGGTTCTCATGGCTGACCTTCTTGAGAAAGTCTCGAACACACGCATACCTAAAATCAGACTTGGCCTGACCTTAAAGTGAAGAGAGTCATTCTCTCCAGGTATTCAGACACAATAATAAATTACACACTTAAACACACAGCTCTCATAGCTTTGCCGTTTGTGATAAGCAGAGAATGTCCTTTAATCCGCTAAAAGCCCATTGAGTGAGTGAGAAAACGCCTGTGTGTTTTTTCTCTCTGCAGTAACTCAAAGGCACGCAGAGTTTCACACAATATCTAACTTCCTGTCGCTGTGGCATTAATGCAGAAGCCCAACGGTGCACCAGCAGGGCCCACAATAACAATCAGGCATGCGAGAGACATCTCTTCACAGTTCACACACCACCTGTGTGTGTGTGTATGACCCTAAAAGCTCTCATTATAGGTGCAAGAGATTTCTGTGTTTGCCCACTGTACTCGTAACACATGATAGTGTATCAGCAACTAATGCTTGAAATTCTCCCAGGTCGTTCATTGCAGATCTGCAGCATTGTCTTCTTTGCTTGCATCAAACAGTCAGATAATGATAACGAATTGAGAAGGGCCGAGACGAGCATGTGAGAAAGTAGATCAATGAATGGTTGCAACCCTCAAATATGGATGAGATGAGACTCAAAGAGAAATATTTAACACAATCAATAATCAGTAAGCGCAGAGTTAATGTTACCTGTGTGAAAGCTTATGAACCTTTTTGCTGACCTGATTTTGTTGACTGGAGCTCAACTTTGAGGGAAAAATATAGATTGTCTGTGTCTTTAAACTACTGATGGATCAAAGGTTTTAAATTTAAAAGCGAGAGGAGTTTATCAGATATTTATAAGCATTTTTGTTTTATCTATTTGATGCATAAAGTTGTGATGCCAGATAAAATGGTCTGTAAAATACTGGTCATCAGACATCTCTCAAGTGATCTCGGTAACTCCTACGTTGTTTTAGAGCTCTAATGCACTCTGTCCAGTTTGTACTTTACTCTCTTTTTCACACATACAACCTTGCAGTACAAGAAAAAAGCTTTAAATCTTTATTATCACTACTGAGACCTGTTGTACTGGACCTAAATTATTGTCTAGGGCCGGCCTAATAACTCAACTCTACAGGGAGGTTATTTAATGGTGTACTTTGCTGGTCAGCATGAACTTTTCTCCAGGTCATATTCGCTCATTGTGCAGATTTTAGTGAGACACAAATCTACTGGATGACTGTCTGCTGCCCCAGGTGGTTTATGGGATGCAGGTGGGATAATCGGGTTTAACGCCTAAAACACACACATTCTCCTGGGCAGGTGTTGCTCTAACTTGACACACACACACACACACACACACACACACAGTTTTGTCATAGTTAGAAGTCAAAATATACATTAATAAAAAAAAAAAAAAACATTTATAGTGCTCTTGTTTATGTGTTTATACGTTTATATAATATTATTAATTATATAATAGTAATATTAATCTAATAGTGTTTTGTACATTTTGTACAAAATGGCAGGAACAGGTGTTTGAAGTAAATATTTTATGTAAACAGAATATGTCACTAAACCTGTTGCAACAAGAACCGCTATTTGCGTTCAAGGAAGCCCTGAGGTCAGCATGTGACCTGGCAAGTGTTGCATATTCTCTCATACATTGCATGCTGACACTTATATGCGGGCTGCGCGGGGGTCATTTCCTAATTCTAAAACCCCATCTTCACTCTATTGTTTACTGTCACCTCTCAGACTGTCATTGTCAATTCAAAATGGCGTAGTAAAATGTATATATGTTGGGTTATTGGAAAGCCACATTTTCCCAGCTTTTCTTTTCCATACCATGTTTCCTGGATGTGTCAGGAAAGTGGGGTTGTTTCCGGTTCGCTCAGAGGGGTGTCTGCATGAAACTCTTCCATCTTTGCTTTTCCCATGTCCATTTACTCACATACCTGAAAGAGCAGTTGGAAAACTGCATCACGTTTTTGACAGAAGATAAAAGTGACGGCTGTTTTTAGTTGTTGCAAATTTCAAGTTAATCCTCCTTTTAAAGCTTTTTTTTTTCTAGTTTTTCTTTTTTCTTTTTTTTTTTTTTTTTGAGGAAAAACTGTTAATTTGTGTGAAGCCTAGCCGGTTGACCCTAATTAATTAGATAGATTCCCTAGTTTGGCTTTTTGACAAATGAAGGGTAACAGTGTACACAATCAATTAGAAACAAAATAGTCAGTGATTGAATTAGGTTTTTATCTGTCCGTCCGTTTTTTTTAGTGTTATCAATTATTATGAACATTTGAAACCGTCCTAGTGTAAATCTAGCAAGATAGCAGTTTCCAATATGATGCAACTATGCACCCTGCACTTTAGCTTCATGTTTTTGGTCATATGACAGATGAATAAAGCCCTTTTAAGTAGATGATAATATCTTTCTACCTCCTGTCCTGTCGGTCGGACAATGATTAGAGAACGGCTTTGTTTGCTCGCTCATAAAGAAAGAAAAAAAGGAGCTAAAGGGGAGAGAGGGAGAGTTCTAAGAAGATGAGGTCAGAGTTCAAAGCTGTCGGGGGGTCAGAGGCAGAAGTTTGCTTCTGTGACAAGATGAGCTGCATTGAGGAGATTTGACCTTCTGTGACCTCGCTGTCACACTGGACGTTTATTAGAGAGGGCGATGACTTTAATGGACTCCAACCTGAGCACATACATGTGTGTGTGTGTGTATCGCATTTTCCTCTTTCATGTTAAAGCTAAGAGAGAGGCTCAACAGGGTGACTGTGAGAGAGTAAAAGTGGACCTGACAAGGCAGGATATTAACAAAAACACGTTTATGATTTTTGACATGTACATATAAAATATGTGCATATGAAAACACACACACGCACACATAGACACATCAGATATAAATCGATTTCATCCATCTGTCTGGTTTTTAGAAAGAGAATGGCAAGGTCGTGAATGTGTCAGCAGTGCTGTTCTTGGACTTTGCTGCCCTCTAGTGGAAAACCAGCCTCACACTGTCTTGATTTGTTATCTGGCCTATAGCTAGCTAGACAGATAGATTTATTTTTTTTTTTAATTACATTTAATGCAGTTATATGTCACTACATAGAGATTTTTGGAGCAGATTATTATTCATCTTATATGCATGCTTACTGTGTGTATTGCATAAAGCAGATGGGCGTTAGGAAATGTGTGTGTTTTGTGAACAGGACTTTCTCACGCCAGACCTCATAGACCTGTCTGTATTCACAGAGGACTCTGTTTCCTGCTATTGAAACAACAGCCCTCTTCATTTCTGCTGCCTTATAAAAAAAAAACCTCTCACCACTGATGATTCACTATTAGTGACGATATTTCATAGATGCAATAGAAATTTTTTACAGACTCTTGTCTGTACATTTTCTTTCATACACAACCTAACCCACGTGCACTACCGTTTAAGAACATTCAGAACGGTTCATTGTAATTAATTGCAATATTTCCAAGCAATTTCTGAGTAAAAAAATTGTTTCGTTACTATTTTTTTCAGTGCAGAAAAATGTAAAATGTAATTTATTCTGGTGATGGCAAAACAGAATTTTCAGCATCATTACTCCAGTCTTCAGTGTCACATGATCCTTCAGAAATCATTCTAATATGCTGATTTGAGTTATTATTTTTATGGAAACCATGGTACCTTCTCAGGATTCTTTAATAAATAGAAAGCTCAATTGAACAGCACTTATTTGAAGTAGATATATTTTGTAACAATGTTAGAGTCACTTTTGATCAATGTAGCACATCCTTGCTGAATAAAAATCTTAATTTAAAAAAAGACCCCAAACTTTTCAACCCTATAGTGTACTTCTTGTATTCACTGCTTTTCAGACTACAAACACTCGACTCTCATCACCAATCATAATGATGGATAGCAACGGTGAAATGATAAAATACTGTAAAAAATGAGATCAAATCAAACAGCTTTCAGTTTGAGATTTGCCTAGGTTTAGGTTTGTACAATTAGCTCATATAAATTCCCATGATTTTACCTTCTTATATGAATTATTAAGACTTGAGGCCTTTATTTTCTATCCCATTCTTCTTTTCTCCGTCCCCTCCTCCACTCAATCTCTCTTTCTCTTTGTCTGATCAAAGAGCCCCAGTTCTGTCAATGTGAGGTGCTGTTTGGGATTAACACACCTCTGGTTCAGGGTTTAATCTAGACTCAGACATGGGAACCGAGCGCACTGGCCATATGTCCCGGCGGAGACACGGAAAGAGGTCTAAACACACCACCAGGCCTCGGCCTTAGACCTAAACACCTTTCAAAATATTCATGACGAAAGGTGTTCTCTGAAACCTCTCTGTTCTTATTTGCTCAGGGCTTTGTTTCAAAAGTTGCTTGTTTATCCAGGGGCTTAAAGATCCTGTTCACCTGTCCTCACCGTTAAAGTAAAAGAATAAGCCTTTTTGGTCCCTCTTCTCTTTCTCTGTCTCATTTAGCCGTTCGCTCTCTCTAAGATGAAGTGACAGAGCAAACATACATCACACAGCAGTGGAGTTTGAGTGTGACCGGGCCGGCTATTCACCCTGCGTGTTTCATAAACAGTGGATTAACCCCACTCACACACAGCACCTCGCTCGCAGGGTGACGCCCCTGCGGCCGTAATACAATCTGACATTGTTTGTGAACTCCAGCACATTCCTGCCTCTAATTCTCTTTCTGTCTAACTGTCCCCCACCTCCTGCACACTGAAACATTAGCTCATGTCCACGCTTTCATTCTTTGAAGAGGGAAGGTTTGCCAATTTGATTAATACAGGTCTTTACAGGGATTTAGAAAAGGGGACAAAAGGATGAAATAAAATCCAGATTCAGAATGAGTGAAATTAGGCAAGCATTATTGTCTGAAAGTAAGAGGGTTATTATTACTTATTATTAATTAGCAAAGAAAATGCAATTCACTCAGGTAATATATTATAAATCTAATGTATGTGTTTTAATGTACATAATATTAATTACACATTATTAACAATACTGAAATTAAATTAAGACTACTAAGCAGCCGTTTTTCCTAA